>JAESVK010053528.1:2575-12700 GCA_017140935.1 Hamamelis virginiana | reverse complement strand
TCCCAAATCGTGTCCGGAGGTTGACCAGCTCGACTTACTCTGTTCCCTTCTATATCTATCCCTACTATCCATAATACAAAGCTATAAGTACTTGAAACCGCCATTTCACGGCAGTCCTCGCGATTGCAAGAACCCTCTCAGTTTCCTTTGTAAACATTTTGGTGACTCCACTGGGGAGGTTGTAAGTGCGATGGTGGCCCGAACGCCCAGTAGCAATCGAGTTGGTGCAGGTGGAGGTGCCGGCGCTAATGGCGAAGAGATAGCCGACTCAGCACATGGTAGCGCCCATCAGTCTATCATTAACGAGATCATGGCAACACTCACCCCCACCATCACCGCAATGATGCAAGAGACTCAAGAAAAAATGTTAGAGGCTCTACGATCGCACACTGCGCCCCCGAATCTAACGCCCCTCAGCTCCACGGGGGCGCGGATGCCATTAGAGGGGAAGGAGGAGCCTCGCGACTAAGAGAAGGGGCTGGCTCGGCCGCAGCACTTCCACCTACTGTGGAAACGACCCCACCGCCAACTAACTCTTTCATTACAAGGGAGGATCTCGAAAGACTCTTACAACAAGAACGTGCCAGGTTCTCTCGGCCCTTGCCGCGGATACCTGATTGCGACCTACGCCCTCCCTATCCTCTTGAGCTTGCTAGCGCACCTTACCCTGTAGGGTATGTACCGCCTTTAAAATTCCCTATGTTTAATGGGAAGAAGGGAAACGCCAGGGAACATGTGATACGTTTCCTAGACGCCCTAGGAGCCTATCGATCGAACGAGGGCTTAAGGCTTAGAGAATTTTCGAAATCTCTCACAGAGGGTGCTTACACTTGGTATTCGAATCTCGCGCCAGAATCGATGCCGACCTGGGACACTATGGTCAGCACCTTCTACAAAAAGTTCTTCTGGGTCGACGAACGCGTAACCGCGATCACACTCAGCCAAGAGCGCCAGAACTAGGGCGAAGACTTGGTCGAATATGTCAAGAGATTCCGGGAAAGGGCGATGGAATGTTATGACTCCATCGTAGAAGAAGGATTGGTGAGCCTCTGCGTGGCAGGGATGAATATGGCTTATAGAGTGTATCTCGAGAACCTCCCTCTCCCTTCATTTTCTAAATTATACGAGGCTGCGCGAAAAACCAGCAAGAGCGTGCCCCTTCCTGCTCAAAAGTTTGAATGGAAGAGAGAAAAGAGGCCGGCAACGGCCGAGGTCTCGGCCGCAGAGCCACAGAAGAAGGCTAAATGGGGAAGAGGGCAGAGGAAAGAGCTCGCCGACCTACCCCTTTTTCCTTGTGGAGCTAAGGAAGTCCTCCACCTCTTGGAACAGTGGGTGAAAGATGGGGCGATCTCACTGCCCTCGGTCGATATCGAACCCACAGCTCACGACCGAGCCCACCCTAATTTCTGTGCATTCCACCAACACACGCGGCACCTGACGATGGATTGTTGGGCCTTGAGGAGGATCTTCGAAAGGAAAATGAAGGCAGGAGAGCTCGAGGTGGTGGCCCCAGCAGTAGACGTGAACCATGTCCCCTTCCCAGCCCATACCGGCGCGGGAGGTCAAACTCATATGGCCTCTCACACGGGCGAAGCACAAGAAGAAGATGGGGTCGATCCGTTGGGAGAGTATGATGGGATCGCTGCATCCTTGCAACAGACCCCTAAATTTAAGCGTTTCTATGATCAGTTAGGCTTCAGCGAGGTGGCCAGATTCGAGGCCTCCAGAGCCCTTGCCAAGGTTGCGCACGAGCAGCACGAGGCGGCTTTCGTCGAAGGGGGATCGATCAGGTGAAAGGTTAAGCTCCATGAAACCTCGATCACCTTCTCCAATGAAGATATTGAGATGCCCTACCTCAATCACAACAGGCCTCTGTTCTTGACGGCCTTTGTTAATGGGGTTGAATTAAAGCTCGCATTTGTCGACACAGGATTGTCCATAAACATTGTGTCTATTCATATGCTGGAAAAGGCGCGGATATCCGCCGACAAGATAGTGAGAATACCCATGAATGTACTCGGGTTTGCAGCGGCCCATCACAAAACCCTAGGGTATGTGGATCTCGACCTACAAGTCGGCCCGATGAGAGGAAGCTCGTGCTTTCAAGTTATCGATGTTAACACAAACTATCACATCCTCCTGGGACGACCTTGGCTGCACAAGTATAAGGTGGTGCCTTCCACCTTTCACCAGTGCGTAAAATGTCGATGGAAAGGTGGGGTCGTTAGAATCCCTGCCTCGACCTCCCCATTCGAGCCCGAAGAAGCACACCTAGCCGACGCGGAAAGATATGACGAGTTGTCCCCCGAGGGAGAATCGATCATTCCCCCGCCTAGGTCCCTCCGATTACCAAAGTGGGGCGAGGAGAATCGAGAAGGGCGAACAGAGAAAGAAAGAGTCTGGGCCGAGAAAGGGAGTTCTGTCAAACGGGTACAGCTGCCTTGTGGCAGCATCATCTACCGCTTATGAAGGTGCGCCGGGGCAGCCTCGCCCGAAGCTGGGCTGCGCCCCAGCTGTGCCGACCTAGAGGAAGTCGACCCATCGCCCAACTGCAATCATTTACCTGTCGCGCCCGAATGTTTTCAAGACGCACCCAAACCCCAAGAGGAGGAGTTGGAAAAAGTCGACCTCTCAGATGGGAAAGGCAACCCTAAGCCGGTCTTCCTAAGCAGTAATCTCTCCCCAGACAAGAAAAGTGATTTTTTGTCTCTTTTGAGGGATTTTCAGGATGTTTTTGGGTGGGAATACTCTGCGATGCCTGGCCTGGACCCCAAGGTCGTTTCCCACAAGCTGGAAGTATCGAGGTCGGCACGACCCGTCAAGCAACCGCCAAGAGTCTTTCGCCTGGAGCTCGAGACTCAAATCAAATCCGAGATCGAAAAACTGCTCGAAGCAGGTTTCATCAAGCCGATCCAACATCCCACCTGGCTGGCGAACATAGTCCCAGTCAAAAAGAAGAATGGACAAATCCGTTGCTGCGTCGACTTTCGAGACCTCAACAAGGTTTGCCCCAAAGATGATTTCCCTTTGCCAAATGTGGACGCACTCATAGATGCGACTGAAGGACACGAGATGTTCTCATTCATGGATGGGTTCAGCGGATACAACCAAATTCGTATGGATGAAAGTGACGCGACCTTGACCGCCTTTAGAACGCCCATGGGGAACTTCTACTATGTCGTCATGCCGTTCGGTCTTAAGAACGCAGGTGCGACCTACCAGAGGGCAATGACTGCGATCTTCCACGACATGATGCATGACATTTTGGAAGACTATGTTGACGATATAGTTGTGAAATCAAAGCTTGAAAAGGATCATATAGCCGACCTAAGGAGGGTGTTTAAAAGATGCAGAAAATACAACCTAAAGATGAATCCGTTAAAGTGCGCCTTCGGGGTATCAGCGGGCAAATTCTTGGGATTTCTGGTACACAGGCACGGGTTTGATGTCGACCCATCAAAGGCAAGAGCGATAAAGGAAATGCGTCCCCTCACCTCGCAGAAGCAATTAAAAAGCTTCCTAGGGAAAGTCTCATATGTAAGATGGTTCGTCCCAGCCCTTGCAGGGACAATCGCACCCTTCTCTTCACTGTTGAAAAAGAAGGCATTATTTGTCTGGACGACCGAACATCAGAAAGCCTTCGACAAGATCAAGGAGGCCCTGAGCTCGACCTCGACCATGATTTCTCCGCGACCCGGGATCCCGCTTATCATGTACTTGACGTCTACAGAAAGATCGATAGGTGCGCTCTTGGCCCAGGAGATAGAGGGGCAAGAGCGACCGGTTTACTATGTAAGTCGCATCCTACGAGGGGCAGAGATGCGATACCCCAGGGTCGAAAAGCATTACCTCGCCCTTGCGTTCGCATGTCAGAAGTTCAGACATTATCTCCTGGCCCATCCGCTGCAGATCATCACTAGATGCGACCCCATCAGATTCCTCCTCACTCGACCCGCTCTATCAGGAAGAATGGTAAGATGGCTCCTCATGATGAGCGAATTCGAGATTTCATGCGTATCCCCGAAGGCAATCAAGAGCCAAGCATTGGCAGACCTTCTAGCCTACTTCCCAAGCCACGACCACGAGCCTATTGTGGACGAAATCCCAGAAAGTATGGAAGAAGTAAGATCGACCTCCGGATAGGAATGGAAGATGAGCTTCGACGGCTCAGCAGGAAGAAATGAAGGTGGAGCTGGGATTGTGTTCACGACCCCTCATGGCTCGACCCTTTCCTATTCCTACAAGCTCGCCTTTGGAGTGACCAACAATGAGGCCGAATATGAAGCCCTAATCTTAGGACTCTTACTTGCGCGCGAAATAGAAGTAACTCGACTTTGTATCCTAGGAGACTCTAGCCTAGTTGTGAAGCAAACATCAGGAGAATACGCCGTTAAGAAAATTTCGTTGGCGCCATACAGAACCCTAGTTCAAAAACTTCTGGAAAGATTTGAGGAAGTAAGGGTCGAACATCACCCGAGGTCGAACAACAAACATGCCGACGCCCTCGCGACCTTGGCCTCGAAGGTTACTATGGGCGACAAGGAAGAACTGAATATCGAAATAAGGCAGCGCCCCTCCCCTGCCCAATATTGGACCTTGTCCAGGAAGACGATCCGGAGAGAGATGACTGGCGAAGACAAGTCTTGGAAGAGCTTGCGCAAGCAAAACTCGACGCCGCCAGATCGCAAGGTCTCGAAAAATACTATGACAGGGGCGGCGAGCTGTACTTCAGGGGATCCGATGGCGTCCTTTCAAGATGCATTGGGCAGATCGCAGCTAAGAAATTACTCGAGGTCGCTCATGAACAGTATTGCGGTAAAAATGAAGTACCGTTATGTAAGAGGATCCAATGGCAAGGATACTATTGGCCAACGATGGCGAAGGATGCAAGCGAAGTCCAGGGTCGATGCCTAGAATGTCATGGTAGTCCTGATCCCTTCGAAAGAGGGACGGTTGAATTCGTGGAATGGCAACGATCCTACATTGATTTCTTGAAAGAAGGGACACTGCCATCGGAAGTGAAAGACCGATCTTGATCAAGAAGAAAGCCCCGAGGTACTTCCTAAGGGAAGGTGTACTATATCGGAGGGGGTGGTATGGCGCGCCCCTGAGGTGCATATCAGAAGGTGAAGTACCTATAATCCTTAGAGAAGGCCACGAGGGCGAATGTGGCGACATCAAGGGGGCGCGAAACTATTTCGACACCTGCTACACTTGGGGTACTATTGGCCCACGATGGAGAGAGAAGCCCAAGACTTCGCGAGAAGGTGCCGACCGTGCCAAACTCAGGCTAATCGGATTAGAGCTCCTGCGGTCGACCTCCATAGCCTCAACACGCCCTGGCCTTTCCACACTTGGGCAATGGATCTTATCGGACCTATCTCACCCTCAGGGCGTGGGAATATATGGATCCTGGCAGCGACCGAATGTTACACTAAGTGGGTCGAAGCTGTCCCACTTAGGAGGGCAACTGGTGGTGCGGTCGCAAATTTCATCAAAGAAAACATTATCTGCAGGTTTGGGATTCCTAAAAGGATCCTATCAGACAATGGAACACCATTTGTGAACAAGCAAGTCCGGGGGATGCTTGCGAAGTACAAGGTCGACCATGTTAAATCAACGACCTACTATCCTAAAGGAAACAGCCAGGCCGAAGCCACCAACAAGACGTTGCTAAGAATTCTAAGTCGGATGGTGCATGAGCTACCACGATCGTGGCACGACCAGTTGTCTTTGGCTCTTTCGGCGTACAGAATGTCGAAGAGAGGGGCAACTGGCGCGACCCCATTCTCCCTGGTATATGGGGCCGAAGCTGTCTTACCGGTCGAGATCGCTGTGCCCTCTGCAAGGCTTGCTATTCTCAGCAAGGTTGACCCCGAAGATAGGTTGACCGACCTCGAGAGCCTCGAAGAATGAAGGAACAAGGCAAATACTCATCTTCAGGTTTATCAGAGGAGGGTTGCGCGCGCCTATGACAAGCTCGTGTGACCAAGGACTTTCGTGACAGGGGACCTTGTTTTGAAGGCGATGGATCATATAAGGAGAGGATTACCCGCACCACATAAGTTCGCCCCCAAATGGGAGGGACCTTATATGGTACGGGAAGCCAATGAAAGTGGCTACTATCGGCTCTCCAAACCTGACTCCGACGACCTCCTACCCCCGATCAATGTGGTTTGGATTAAATCCTACTATGCCTAGGTCGCATTTAATCTAAAATGTCTATGTCGCGCTTGGTTTTTTAAATTAATCATTTTGGTTGCTTCTAAACTACGGTGAGATGTCGTTTTGTTGTGGCATCTGTCGAAATTTGACAAGAATTATACATGTATTTGCAAGAGGCAAGGTGAGATAAAAAAAAAGAGAAGTTTTATTCCATTCATGTTTTACGGTTACATCTTGGACCAGTTACAAAAAAAATATACATTCATATTAGCCTAGGTCCTATAATGACATCTACATTAATCCTTTGCTGTTTTGCCTCCTTGCCCTGCGCCTTCGCCACCTCCTCTAACTCGGATATCCTCGCCTTGATCTGTCCCTCTTCCTCTGCGAGCTCCTTCAAGCGATCCTTGTAGAGGATGATCTCGGCACAAGCACGGGCGTACTCGATGACTGGGCGTATGCTATCATAGCACGATCGCAGCCATTTGACATCATACCCAGCAAGCTCCAAATCGTCAAGGCCGGAGTTCAAGAACCCCAAGTCACGATCGGTCAAACTCGAAGGTGTGTTGGTTGTAAGGAGACGGATGATGTTGACCAACATCGATAAGTATGTGCTCCGAAGAAGAAGGTTCGTGAGCTTGCAGCCTTTTCTAAAATCCCCATGCCTGGCAATGGCCCGACGAAGGATCGAGGCTTCTCTGGGAGAAATACCGTATTCATCATCAATTTCGACCTCATCTGCAGCAAGAGGGATGCGATCCTTCGGGTCAGGGGTTAGCTGCAGTGGGTCGATGTGGAAAGAAGGTCGAGACGAGCTCGGAGTTTGCACTACATGAGAGAAGGAAACAACATGAGGCGCCGTGTCCCCACCCAATAAAGACACAAAATATCTAAACGCGGCAGTACCTGGGGAATCTTGGCGACGGAGGGGAGGGTCGCTCCTTGACTTCCTCGACGCACTCTTCGCACTTTGGGTGCCTGTAGGGGGAGTGTCGTCGATAGGAATGAGGACCTTAGCGCCTGGCGACGGTTTCTTCGTTTCAGTCGAGCCAGCAGAGGTGGTCGCCTTAGTGGTCGTCGCCCTCTCCACCAGATCTGCAAGGGCTGGATCGCTCACATCCACAGGGGCATGTTCGATTGAGGTCTGTGAGGGAGGCAAGGTCACTTTTTCTCTGCCCTTCTCCTCCTCGCCCCCCTCGGAACTAGACCCTTCCGAGCCTGATTCTGTCGACTGCTCTTCAGAGCTCCCCTCCGAGCTTGACCCCTCCGAACTAGAGCTTGACCCCTCGATCGCCCTATGCCCTGGGACTTCGATCTTACTTGTTTCCGTCGGGGGCACGGGGGCGATAACCTTGCCCTTACCCGCACCAGGCTTATGATGGGTAAGTGCGACTTCAAGCTCCCCTTCGTCTTCTTCTTCATCCTTCAAAACAAGCCTCCGTGCAACGGTGGACGGGGGCACAGGCATCGACCTCTCAGCCGGAGGCAGATCTGTCGCCTTGGCGACCCGAGGAGAGACATGGTCAATCACCATAAGACTTATTCAAAATCAACCTATGCACGATGAATGAAAAACAGGAAATAAAACGACTTCTGACTTACCTCCTTACGGACCTTCTTCGAACCGCTGGGTTAGCAGTCGACAGGAGGAGGTAGCTTCGAGGGAAGCTGGGGTTGGGCAGTGCTGTCCTCCTTTTCTTTCTGAGCTTTCGCCCTCGTCTTTCTAGGGGAAGGAGGTCGCTGGGGCTCGACCTCGGCTGGCTGGGCTACCGCCTTCGCCCTCACCTTTGGGACCAGTCTGAGAGAGACATCCCCTTTTGTCACGATCCTGACCAGAGGGACCGCCGGTGGGGATCAAACGAACTCCCTCAGCTCCCGGATATTCCTGTTCCAGAACTTCATATGCTCTAGAGTGTACACACCCTGGAGGGTGGGGCCCGAAAAAATCACGACCGTGAGGTCCAGAAAATTGTTCGCGCCCTCGGCCAGAGTGAACTTCAAGCATAATCCCTTGAAATCAAGCGTGGTCACATGCGCGGGAGGGACGCACTGATCGAAGCCAAATTGCCGCAATGCTCTGTAAGGGCTGTAGAGCACCACTTTCTTCTCCTCCTCTAGAAGGGCGGGGAGGTGGGTGTAACACCCGGCCATGAGAATGTTGTAATAAAGCCCGTCGACCTCACCACTCAGATCGATCGTGACAGGCCCTTTCGCAGAGAAGGCCGACCCTCTATACCCCTTTAGCTCTGATATGTAGGGGCGAGGTGTAAAGCTGATCGCCGAATCAATGAAATCACGGATGTGCCCTCGAGGACTAGATTTCGACCACCTCAGATCACGACTGACCCCGTCCTTCTCCTTGAACTCCGTATAGGCCGAAGCTGACGATGGCCGAGGAGCGTATCCTGGGAAACGCTCGTAAAGAAACATTTGGAGGAAGGCCGCGCTGACAAAAGTATTGACTGCGTATCGACCCATCGATCTCTCTGTGTCGACCAAAACATGATCGAGTCGACAGTACAGATTCCCAAGGAACAGGGGGCAAGCGTGAACCTGTACCCCCTCGCGATCTTGATCGCCAATGGAAAGACCCGGGCGTTAAGCCCTCCCTCAGGGGCGCCCTCCAACACATAACGGCCCAACCACATTGCGATGAAGGCCTCGAAATATAAGTCCCCTCCTTTCCTCGGTGAGTCGGCCCAAGCCTCGAGATTCTTAGTGTCATAATCTCGGAAGAAGTACCGGGTCCAGGCCTGCCACGTATTCTTGCGAGGGTCAGCCTTCCCGCCCTGGGAGAATGTCGACCTGAACTTAGAAGCGGCTCCCAACGCCTCAATCAGCACTCCCTCCATCTGTCGCTCCGAGGGAGTGAATTCGAGCTTCCCGACGTCCTCGCTCCCAAAAATGTCCAAGCGCATCAGGACGTTTACGTCTTCCAGGGTCGGGACAAACTCCCCCCACGCTGCGACGAAGGTGTGCGTCCCCGCCCACCACCTCGACAGAAGGAAACTGAGCCCGTTTTTGTCCCTGGGGATGGACAAAACGGCACTCATCCTCACCGCACCAAGGACCCCGGCCTTCTGGAGCATCTTTCTGTGGCTCTCAGTTGAGAGGATATCCTTCACCCAGGCGTCCCACCAAGTCGAAGGTAGAGAGAAAGATGTGAAGGCCATTGCGGACTCAGGGTAGTTCCCCCTCTCAATGCAAAATCGAGTCATGGCCGCCCCGTTGGTAGGGACGCCCTCATCAGCAGGAGACTCGGGGTAGGGGTACATGGGAATATGGGCAAGAGATCCCCCTATGGCCTCGCCCTTATCGGCGACCTTCCAGAAGCTGTCTGCGAGCAGGGGAGATTCTTTCCATGTTTCGGTTGGTGTAACTTGGGGGATCGATTTGTCGACATACGCCAGTGGGGCGATGGTGATGGTCTGAGGAGGCGATTGATCGGCGGGAGCCATCGCAAGGTCGTAGGACGTTGGAAGAAAAAGAGAGAGCGAGGAAGTTTGAAAGCAAGAAAACTCGACCTTGCAATAAAAAATTTTATGAACGCGTACAAATGAATAGCATTGAGGGATATTTATACTCAAAGGAGCAATGAAGGCGCATCTGGTCACGTGTCCAGCGCCGCCGAAGCGTCGTTTCGCATTTAATGCACCCCGACGATCCACTGCCCTACGAATGAGAGAATGACACATATCCCATCAACGCGAGGACAGTCAGTCTGACAAGAAGTGGAGCGTCGCACCTTTGCGCCCCTGCCACCAACGCGCAAGGTCGCAATGGTGCGGGGGGCAAAATGTTTATACTAGAAATTGAACAGAACGACCTCGGTCGTCTATCCTATTGGGATGGGGGGCATATCCCTTCGATCACGACCTTCTCTTAGAAGGTCGTGGTTCTAGGGCCCCTCTTGTGAGACCCCAAAATTTTGAATAGTAAATTTTCTAATGGTAAATT
>JAESVK010053524.1:4660-24645 GCA_017140935.1 Hamamelis virginiana | reverse complement strand
GGTTTATCCTTGAAAAGAATGGAATATCGCTATCCACCTTAAATGGGGATAAAGCATGCTGGTTTGTATTCATACCAATAAGTACCATTGCATAATTATATAATTGCAATCACAGATGTACAATTATATGATATTATATTTAGCAATAGTGTGCGGTAAAACCTTCACAACTATGCAATCACATAATACAAATAAAGGGATGTTTATAAAATAGAATTGCATAAAGAATCCAACTTCATCCTCACCCAAGCTTGGAGTATTAGCTACACATCAATGGAGGAGAATATCCTTTATCCATGACAAGCTCTAAGGGTTCACGGGATGGAAAAAATAAAATTAAAACAGTAAGTAAATGACTGAAGAAATAAGGAAAAAATGGCAGAAATAAATAAAGAAAAGTGACTGAAATAAATAAAGAAAATGGCAGAAATAAATAAAGAAAAGGACTTAAGTAAATAAAGAAAATGACAGTAAAAGTAAAGAACAATTCTCAAGTGAGAATTGAGCCATGCATAATAAAGAAAATTGCAGAAATTAAAGTACTGAAAGTAAAGACTGTAATAATAAAGAACAATTCTCAAGTGAGAATTGAGCCAGGCATTAAAGGAAAAATTGCAGAAAAGTAGAACTTGCTGAAAAAGTAAATGACCGAATAAAAAGCAGAATTAAACTGTAACATGAAGTCTATTAAAAATAACAGAGTAATGATTCAGAGCAAAAAGTCTTGAACCCTCTTTAAGTCGCCTTTACACGTGTATATATAGAAATGAAATGCAAAAGACGTAAATGCCCTTGAAATATCTCAAAATATCTAAGAAAGCCCTCAGCCTCCTAAGGTCTATCGATAGCGAAGAGGCTCTATCGATAGTACCTCTATCGATAGCGAAAACCTGGCTATCGATAGACATGTGGCACTTTGCTTTTCAATTTGCAGAGATTCTTTGCAGTTCTTTCGCACTTCAATTGGCTGCTGTTGATCTTTTCTAAATGCTTTTTAATTCGAGATGATCATCAAGGCTTCGTAGGCGACGACTTCATATTTATATAATCTGCACAGATTTCTAGAAAAAGATATTTTACCAATTTGTACAGATTTTATACAAAACGAGATATTAAAACACAATTATTTATATAAGAGAACACAGTAATACCATCCTTTGAGAGCATGATTGTGATACAATCAAAACCTTGGAAATCATATTTCAACTACTGTGGTGAGAAGTTTCTATGGAGATAGGAGATTTCTCATGGCTCTTGGATGGATGCATCAAAAGTGAGGCCAAAGGATTTGGTTGCTGAGCAAGCTATGGTCAAAGAGGACTCATGGAGTTTGAGTTGAGAGGGATCTTAGTACACTAGGCCTGGGATTGGTGAGAACTTGTGTATGATATAATCTCTAACTCTTTTTCATAGTGGATTGCTGTGATTCTCCCGTGGTTTTCTCCCGAAAGGGTTTCCACGTAAAATCTATGTGTTGAATGGATTTTATTATGTTGATTATTGCTTGAGTAGGCTATCAAGAAGGATGGAATGATTTCTGCCTTGTTCATGGATCCCTCTCGATAGTCTCAATGTTATATGTTTATATTGCACATGAAGTGTTTGAGTTTATTACTAAACCACTGATTTTAGTTGTTACTTGTGTGTAATGCTCTAGGGTGTGTGATTTATTGTGAAGAAATTTGTTTGTATTTTAGATCTAAAGGGACTTGCATTATTTCATACTACAAATAAAAACTCCCTTAAGATTGTGATTAGCTAATTAGTATATAGGGATCAATTACCGCCAAAAAATATTTTAAAAATCTCAATATTTCAAAAATTCATTTTTCACACTTAACCAAATTTTTCATAGGGAAATAGTTTTTCTGCATATAGGCCAGTTTGTGAAAATTTACATGGAAATGATCTAAAATTCAGTTAGGTCAAGTTTAAATATGCCTAAAGAGTTTAATCATTTATGAGAAGATTTTGCAAATAAACTCTAATACTGGTATGTGAGGAATAGTAACATATTCAGAACTTGAGCCTTCATCTTTTGAACTTTGTCGTCCATTTGTTTGCTCTTGTCTATCTTGAAATTTAGTCTTACAAATTTAACACTTAAGCACGAGACATTAGGATAATGCAATGGAAATTGTTTGTTATCATTGAAACCATATAACATATGTTGGATTGGAACCATTTAGGTTAACATGGACAAATTTAGAGATCAAATGGAAATTATGCGAGAAAAAGGACAATTCCGCCTCTCAAGTCACAAAAATTCTTATAATCTATCAAGCTTCGATCGGAATGACATGAAATTTGACATGGACATTTTCCTAAACTCTCTAAAAATTAAATGCAAAAGGAATCACTCAATTTCAATATAAAAACCTACGTGAAATGATAGCCTCTATCTACCCAAGAAAAATGATATTTTAGAGAACTAGGGTTGACTTATGTCATATAATTAAAAAATGGGGTGTCTACAGCCGCAGACGTGTATAACTCTCTACACGTCTTGGGCTAGAGACACTCCTAACCTTAGTTTTAATTTTTTTTCGTTATGCATGTCCTTGCTTAAGAAAATTTGTTTTTTCATATTTGTTAGAATGGGGGTAAATGTGTGCAAATTTACCCTCTCTCAACCATGGAGCTTAATCAGATTTTAAAAGTGGGCTCTTGTTTTAGTTTGGCCCAACTTATATAATTTAAATTGGGCTATAGTAGATTAAATTTGGGTCTGCTTTAATGAGTTAGTGTTATATATTTACATAATCTTTTAGCAAGGTTAAGCAGATTACATTTAAATATTATTAATATTTTGGTTACTATGGTTGCTACATAAATTTCATGATGGGTATAGACAACTTTGATTTATTTATTTACTCATTTATCTATTTTATTTATTATGTTGTTGTTTTGGTAAGTAAAGATTTGTAAAAGCCCAAAAGTTATAGAGATGAGTTGGTCCAAAGGTGTAGTCTGTTTATTCCTTGGGTTTGATTGAAAGTTAGAGAAGTCCAAGACTTATAAATTTCCTACACCCCTTTTTTTTGTGTTTGTTGTGTGCCTGCTTTTAGCAAATAACTTACATGTTAACAATCATGATTTTTATTTTTACAACACCTATTAGATACATTTAGGTCTAGCAAGCAAACTCCAGTTACCAACCATGTTTTGTTTTGCATGTGAGACTACCCTGCTTCCTCTGTAGCTGGTTAAGTTACCTGGTAGAGTAAGGTTTGAAACTGGGGTTAAAGGAAGTATAAACCAGTGGAAATGTTGTAGAGAGAGAACTTAAAGAGAGAAGCTGTTTTAGCTGAAGAGATACTGTAAGAGAGAGAGAGAGAAGGAGATGAAAGTAAGATTTGTTTACCTTGAGGTGAGATATCCTCACCATTTTTTTTCTCCATATTTTCAGCCTCAACTGTATATGGACTAAATTTAATACTAGACCCGTAAATAAATGTTGAGGAGCTAAGTTATGGTTAATATGATATTTCTGAGTACATGCATGCAATGAATAAATCATGATTTAAGATGCTTATCTTATGGATAGATTATAGAATTAATTATTTCATTATTTCTTATTCTGAATTCTAGCTGCTCCTTTCGTCCTATAAAGATAGGCCTTATTTCCCTTTTTGGCTGTCCTAAAATGATAGTCTATTTTAAAAAGTCAAATTATATTTCTTTTAATTTTCCCACATTACCCTTTCTTATTCTAAGAATGCCTTGACATGACACTAAATGCAATTGTAGAAAAATGGTAATTTTGGAAATAAAAGGTAAAAAAGATCACAAATCAATGCATTAATAAGTTTTCTTAATATGCATGTTTTTTGGAAGAGTCCTATTTTTATGGGACGGAGGGAATACTTGATTCTATTTTTAATGTTTGTCTCTTTTTCTTTTCTTTTGGGGTGATATGTGAATCTTTAAGTTGAATGAACTTTTAAGGTTCATCGTTGATGGAGGTATGGCTAAAATAAAAATTTTATTTATTTATTTTTGGGAACATTTGATGATTTCATGTTCAACTTTAATGGTATACTTCTATATAAATTTTATTTCCAGAAACTCTGTGTTAAAATAATTGTTTTAAGTTGTTTAATTTGTGCATCCTAACAATTTATTTATTTATTTTTTTTATGGAAAATTATCCATAACCCCCTATAATTTAGATTCCATACCATGAGGTCCAACACCCTCTAAGATTTAGTGTGAGATCCTTTCACGATATTTCAAAGTCAACCTTTTTTTTTTTTTTTTTTTTATATATATATATTGATAGATTTGCCCTTATTTGATAAGATTACATTTATTGTGGTTTCCTTTTAGAGCTTGTATCTTTATGAGACTCTTTATGGAAAATTTTTAGATTATTGAATTCTTTATGGAAATTTTTTAAATTACATTCATTTTAAATTTTGAATTATTAGTAGGGATGTCAACGGGGTGGGTTTGGGACGGGTCACCCCTTCCTCGACCCCGTCCTATCTAAGAAACCCCCATCCCATTCCCGTCCCAAACCCGTGACAAGTCAGAAATGGGAATCCCAATCCCGTCCTAATTAAAAGACTCTATCCCATTACCGCCCCGTCCCGTCCCTTCTACTATGCTGGGGCGGGCGGGACGGGGCGGGGCGGTATAAACAGGTCATACGGGTCAGCAAACTAGTAGAATCAGCATATATATATTCAATCATTTAAACTCAAAGATTGTTCTCATTTCAGCATGTATTATCATTTCAGCATATATATACAATTAAATATAGAGAGGGTTCATTGTCAAACAACCAAATTTCTTCAAACCCTATTAAGATATTTCAAATATATCAATTATATATTTGATAAAACCTTAAAAATTTCTTCAAATATATATAGAGAGAAAAGGATGCTGTGACCTGTAAGACCATACCGTGAATATAGAGCAGCTGGCGATCGATGGAGATGGCGAGCAGCAGTGGAGATCTTTACTGCTGGATAAAACCCTACATAAATTATATATATATATATAAAGCCATACCGTGAAGTCATGATGTAGTGGCTGTGAGGCTGTCGACGAGCAGCTTGGAGACAATGGAAGCTTGCTAACGGACTGGCAACGGCCAACGACGTGCGATTGTGAGGCGGTGAGTGGACGGTGCGATTGTGAAGCTTGCAATTGGTGCTGGTGTTGGACTTGGGAGCATGGGCTTGGGAGCAGCGGCTTGGGAGGCGTGAGTGGGTGAGAGAAATAAAGAATAAAGATGCTTTTAGGGTTTTTTTAAACTAGAGGATTGAATGGTAATTTTATTTAACAAGTAGGGGCTTAATAATAATAGAATTTAAAAATAATTATATTTTAAATATATATATTTGGGTCGGGTCAGGGTTTTAAGGCTTCATCCCGAACCCGCCTGGGTTTTGAAAATCAATCCCAAACCCGCCCCTAACTCTATCAGACTGACCCTAAACCCATCCCAATAGGGGCGGGGCGAGTACCTGGATTAACCCGGGAAATTGACATCCCTAATTATTAGTCCCTTTTCTATATCTTTTCTTAAAGAGTCCAAAAAAAGTGAGTTGCATTATTGGATTTTTTTTTTTTTGGATTTATTAAAAATCAAATTAACTGCATACAACATATTTTATATAAATTTACCTAGTTAAAGATGTATGTCAATATACACATCCAACAAGTGTATACTGGTTAGGTAAATTTACTTGTTTGAAAATCAAATTTGATGTATACAATACAGTTTATGTAAATTTACCTGTTTGAAGATATATATGACAATATATGCATCCACCACGTGTATACGAGTTAAGTAAATTTACTTGTTTGAAATCATATTAATTAGATGCATACAATATATAAATTTACCTATTTGTAATTATATAGCATTTAATGCATTCTTTTTTGACAAAATCCTATTTTGGAAAAAAATTAAAATCTGGATGTATAAATGAGGGCAAATCTGTCATAAGCTATATAATTTATTTCTTTCATAAACCAAGTTTTTTATAAGGGCATTTGGGTATACAACCCATATACTATGGGGTTCTTGGTTAATTACCCCTTTTTTATAGCCAAAATTGAGGAAAATGGGGGTAAAATGAGAAAGGAAAGCTAGAGAAAACTTTAGCTATGGAGGTTGGCTTACATGGACTATTCATGGTAGAAGATGGCCCATTTTAGGGTCTGTTGGGCTAAACTAAAACCAGACAGCCCATATAGTTTAGTAAACAACCCATTAGTTTACCACTTCAAAACATTTAAGGTCCTCTCTGGTGTGTGTGTGTGTATATATATATATATCTATATATAGAAATGCTATTTTAAAAAAAATTGTGATGTTTTGAAGAACAAATGAGTTGCATATTTTCACAATGACTTTTTTCAAAAACCAACCGTCGGATTACTGTGCTTTTTTGCAGGCATGACATATAGAAGATGGACATCTAATCCAACGGTCAGTTTTATGAACTGTCATATAAAATTGGACATATGGAGGGGACCTTACGCAACCTTGCGTAAGGTGGGCTTCATAATAGCATATATATATATATACAGAGAGAGAGAGAGAGAGAGAGAGAGAGAGAGATGTTCCATTGGGGTCCAGGCCTTATTTGGATAAATACGATCCACTCCTCATTGGGATAGTTGAGATAAGTATTTTGAAAAATCGACCGTTAGATTAGATACTCCTGTTACATATGTCATGTCTGCAAAAAATCAAAGTGATCCAATAGTTGGTTCATGAGGAAACTGACTGTAAAAAAAACTGACATTTTATCATTCATTAAGTGTCAGTTTTTTTCACAGACAGTTTTCTCATGAACCAACCGTTGGATCATTGTGATTTTTGGCAGACATGACATACGTATCAGGAGTATCTAATCCAACGGTCGTTTTTCAAAATACCTCTCCCAACTATCCCAATGAGGAGTGGACTGTATTTATCCAAATGGGGTCCGGACCCCAATGGAACATTTCTGTATATGTATAAACATACTTTGAGACTTTGCTAAAGTTTAGTTACCAGTAGGCTAAATGTGGGCCTTAAACTTAGATTATGGGTCAAAAAATCAATTTGGACCTTGTCTTTTTGGGCTTTTCACTTAAAGTAATATAATTGTATGTTAAGCCCAAATCTAATTCTTGGAAGATTTAACTCGTAAAGATTTTTTTTTAACAGCCTGTTTTAGGTTTTTTTTTTTAAATAAATAATAAATAATATATATATATAGTTTAGGTCAGGTTATCTTCACTTAAAGTAATAATAATATATATATTTTTTAATAGTTTAGGTTATCTTCACTCCTCTTATATATGCAATCTTCTTTAGACTGCATATTTAGAGTTATATTTACCGTTTGTATTCTTTTATGTTAAACTTTGATTCTACATGTATCTTGAACTTCAATATGATACGTTTACCATATGATTTGTTTTACACGAAATTATTTTAATTATCAAGTTTTAGTTTTTAGAATGGTGAGCGTAGATTATTATGGTATTAACTATCACACCTTTGGGAAATTGTATTATCTTGGGGGTGTTACAAGACGCATCACGTCTTGATCTTCGCCAGACAATCTTCTTGTGATCTTAATTTTCTTGGTGATGACATGATAATAAATCTACTAAGCACCACCAAATCATCTCACCTTTATACATGATAATACATCAAACTGCCATTTGTTAGCGAATATGAGGAGATTTGCATAAGCCTTTAGTGAAGAGAGATTTATATATGAGCCCTTTGTTAGTGGATATGAGGTTCTGGCGAGTCAGTGCGCCACTCTAAGATGTTCACCTTCTACAGTTTCCAAAAGTCGTAAACAGCAAAACATCGCCGATTAAAACATCGTGGATATGAGGTTCTCCGTTGCCGGGATGCTCTAATTCGGCTCGTGGCGAGGTCAATTTCAACTTTGGAGTTTTGATCGACGATGGAGTTCAGTGGGTGGTCAATTTCAGCTATGGAGTTTTGATGATGGAGTTTTGACGAAGGAGTTGATGGGCTTGAACTAGATGCAAGACTGTCGAAAGGCCAGGGGTATATTTGTCACTAAAAAAATAAATTTTAGAAAAATAGGACCTTAGCCAACAAATTTCTTTTAAACAGGGGACTTTTCAAAAAAATAAAATAAAAAAGTATGAGAAAACTTTATGCAATAGAGATCTATAAAATAGGACTTTTTGCTAATAATTCATAATTTTTTAAGAAAAAAATTAAACTAAGCTATGCAATTGTATTTGATAAAAAATTACACCCAATCACATGTTGACAAATGACGATCAAGGGTTCCATAGATAACTGCAAACCAATCATATGTTAATTGCGTCTCTCTCACATAAAAGTAAGGACTAATATGTATTTGACTACCATGCACTATATTAATTAAATCAAAAAATCCGAATCAATCACCATCAGATTGGACTAGCTAGTCCAATTCAAATTAAGGGACACATTTATGAATTCGGACGTCAACAGATGTTTTTAAAATGCTTCCCGCTGGCACAATATGTGTGACCACATCTAGATTTTATTGGCCCACTGCTGGTTCATGTCTCGATCTCCTTTTGTGGGATACGGTTCTTGATTTTATTTTTCATGGATAAGAATTGATCAATTTGTTATTTCCATTTTCCATTAACAACTAACCATTAACCCTAGTAATGTATATCGCTTGGCAAACAAAAATAAATAAAATAAAAAAATTCATATACCTGTGTGACCACATCTAGCTTTCAAATAAAAGACTTACTATAGTTTCATATACTTGAGCCGTTCACCTATATTAGAAACTTAACAGTTATTATTATTATTAATTATTAGAAAAATCCATTCAACGTCCCTTTTCTTCCTCCCTGGTGTGTTTGATCAATTTGGAACAAATATTTTGAGAAAGAGCAGTGTTACAGATACCGCAGGCTTTCCCATTTTACACTCCTGTCCATATATTTAAGTGCCACATCAGCACAGTAAAAATGCACCAGTTCACATGCATATTTAAGTGCTACATTAGAACAGTGAAAATACTCCATCACAGTAAAAACACTCAAACTCAGTAAAAATACCAAAAATTCAATGTCTTTTGCTTGCATAGTCTTTTATATATATATATAAAATCACACTAAAGACAGCACAATGAAAACACATAAAACACAGAAAAAACACAAGACAGTGAAAATTCAAAAAACACAGAAAAAACACAAGACATGGAAAACACTCAAAATGCTTTGAAAAAAACAAAAAAAAAAAAAAAAAAAAAAACCTTGAGAAAACACATAAAAAAACGGACAGTGAAAACACACATACATATTTTCTTTTCTCCCAAACATTACACTTCGTAAACAGTAAGAATAGAAAAATTGGGGGAAAGGTAAAAAGAAACGAAAATATGAAGCAACAAAAAAGGAGAAAGGGAAAGACCTCAAGTTCTCTAAGTAACGCACCACAATTAGTACTTGTACAGACACTAGTAGGACTCCCAACCGACAACATTGTCACAGATCTTTCTCTCAAAATACCCACTCTTCCACTCTCTTAAAACTTGAAGAAATGAAGAAAGAAAGGTGAAACCAAGGGAAAGAAAAGGAAGAGAGAGAGAGAGAGAATATTGTAGGAGGTGGATTTTGTTTTCAAGTGAAACGAAACATCAGGAAGAGACTAAGCGACATTAGGAGTAGGATCAGTGCACATTAGCCAAGATTTCTAGAGTTTGTTTTTTCTCTTTTTTTTTTTCTTTGTCTGGGAAGTGATGATTGAGTTGAAATGCACATTAGCCAAGATTTCTTTGTCTGGGAAGTGATGCTTGAGTTGAAAAGCACGTTAGCTAAGATTTCTCTTTTTTTCCTTTGTTTGGGAAGTGACACTTGAGATGGAGAGAGAGATGCAGAGATGGAGTAGAGAGAATCTCAATGCAGATTTGAGGGATATGTGGCAGTACACATCACATGGGAAATTTAATACGGGAGCAGGGGCAGGATTAACAACATTTTCCTTTGAGAAATCGACAGTTGGATTAGATGTTACACTTATGCAAATCATGCATGTTTGAGGGAATCTCAATTCAGATTTGAGGGATATGTGGCAATACACATCACACGAGAAATTTAATATGGGAGCAAGGGACAGGAATAACAACATTTTCCTTTGAGAAATCGACAGTTGGATTAGAAGTCACACTTATGCAAATCATGCATGTAAAAAATCACATTGATCCGATGTTCAGTTTTTTAACAGTTTTAATTGAGAAAAATTGTAAAACATAATGAAAATCCAACGGTTGGTTTATCAAAATATCTGTTCCAAATTGGTTAGAAATATACCAGGAGGCTAAAAAAGGAGGTTGAATAGAATTGTTGTTATTGTTTTTAGGGGAATTTGGCTAAAGGTCATCATTTATAAGATTTTCATGTCAAAAATCATCTCAAAAGATTTTTCATGCCAAAAGTCCTTTAGGTATGAATTGGACAAAAATGACATTCCTTTCCCAAACAACCTTCAACCCTAACCTAGAGTTCACTATCTCGGATACTCAAGGTCATAACGTCGAATCCCTGAGTTCACTATGTCGGAACCGCGAGTTCCTACGCCGGAATCGCAGTTCACTGCATCAAAAAAATAAATAAAAAAAATACAAGAAAAAACAATTTCTTTCAATTTTCTCCATTTTCTCATCAACCAAACAAAAAATTAATTTTCTTAATGAAAATCTATTTCTTTTTCCTACATTTTTCAAACAATCAAACCAGAAATTAAAAAAAAAAAAAGAAAAAAAAAGCTAGAGATGGCTAGGCAGTGTGAGAGCCAGGTGCCATAGCTATTACTTTACTGAATATGAACCTATGGTCAGTAGGGAGAAGCGGATGGATGCTTCTGATTATCGCTGGAGATGCCACTGAATTGCTAGCCCTTCTTTCAGTTTAATCAATCCAACCGCGTCCTTGCATTCTTCTCTTTGGTTCCAGCCCCTTGCCCTTGCATCGTAGCCAGGGCCGGCCCTGAGGGGAGGCCCAAGAGGCCTCCGCCTTGGACTTCCAATTTTTGTTAATTTTCAGGGGCACTTTTTTCAGCTTATATATTAGATATACCCTACGGCCACAGCCCAAGTCCATTAAAATTAATCTAGCCCAAAGAATGGTGAGCCCAACAAAAAAAAAAAAAAAATAAAAAAAATTTATAACGCATATTTGAACAGCCCAAAAACGGTGAGCCCAAATCCAGCCCAATCGTCCCAACCCCAAATCCAGCCCAAAATTTATAACAAAAATCTGATTTCCCCCAATTTCCTAAACCAAATTCTCAAATCCTAAACCAAATTCTCAAATCCTAAACCCAAATTAGAACAGGGGCATTGAAGCCAATTGTCCAAACGACCAAACCCCATTTTTCCAATTTCCCTTCCCCCTCACGGCCACACGCAGCAGACCTGCACGGAGCCACGGACGCACGGTGCACATGAGCACCTCTTTCTCTCCAGCTCTCCCCTCTCTTCCCTTGTCCTCTCGCCTCTCTACCTCTCATCAGTCGCCTCTCTTCCCTCTTCCTCTCGCAGTCTCGTGGTCTCGCCTCTCTTCCTCTCAAGTCTCGCCTCAGATTTCAACCTGTAAGCTCACGGGGACGGCTCACAGCGGCGGCTCTCTTCCTCTCGAGTCTCTTCCTCTATTCCTGATGGCGATTACTCCGTTCCAACTTCCAACCGGTAAGCTCTTTAGTTTTTAGGGTTTCGTTACAATGGTTTAGGGTTTTTGGATATCTAAAATTTATTTCTCAGTTTTATTATTTTAGCGGTTTGCATTTGTTTAGGCTTTCATCATTTTGTTTCTTAATTTCTTATGATGCTTTTTACCATTATGAATTTATGATATGAGTTTGAAGTTTTGAACCTGTTACCCGATTTTCTTAGCTTGCCATTAGTCAGTTTGTTGCTGCAAATTTGATGTAAATTAGATAAATATGAGAACTGTTACTGTGTTCAGGTTGTGGACTGTTACTGTTAGTCTGTTAACTGTGATTTGTGAACATGAAATAGATAAATATTGAGACTTATGATGATGTCTACATAGTGGAATTATCTATTGTTAGATTTCAAGATAATTTTTTTTCCCTTTTAGAAAACAGAAAAAGAAGAAGTTATCTATGTTTTAGTAATTGATGGAGATGATGATAATGCTCGCCTGCTCGGATTACTCGGGTATATTTTACTATTTAACCTCTATTATATTTGTAATGATGACAGGAGGTTCGGGGGTGATTCTATTGAAAACACTTCTTTTGAATTGATTGTTGTAGGTCGTCTTTAGTTTATTAGTTTAATTATATTTGTAATGATGATAGGAGCTTCATGGGCGATTTTATTGAAAACCATCCTTTTGAATTGATTGTTGCAGGTCTTCTTTAGTTTACTAGTTTAATTATATTTGTAATGATAACAGGAGGTTCGAGAGTGATCCTATTGAAAACCCTCCTTTTGAATTGATTGTTGTAGGTCGTCTTTAGTTTATTAGTTTAATTATATTTGTAATGATGATAGGAGGTTCGGGGGTGATCCTATTGAAAACCGTCCTTTTGAATAGATTGTTGTACGTCTTCTTTAGTTAATTAATTTAATTATATTTGTAATGATGATAGGAGGTTCAAATATTGTGAATTGATTGCTGTAGATTTTAGCTTATGAAAAATTAAGGTTTAATAACTAAAATTTTGCAAAAAAAAAAAAAATTTAGTCAATAGAAGCATCTTTTTAGGAGCTCGCCTAGGGCATCCAAAATCTCATGCCGGCCCTGATCATAGCCTCTCACTGCCTTTGCTTGTTTGCTTTTTCTGAGAACTTCGGTTGTTAGCTGTCTCATCCATCGGTTTCAGTAGGAGGTAGGATCTGATCCCATCATTCACTTCCCAGCAATCAATGCAAGTAAATCTCTGTGAGTGTCCTTCCCGATCTGGTTTGAAAAAAATAAATTTTGACAAAAAAGAATCTTAGGCGATAAAGATATAGACATGTGAGATTTGGTAGAACAGTGTTGTAGGTGAAACAATGTCAATATCCTAAACTGCATGTGATGCACGTACTCATAAGCTTAACTGCATGAAACACGAAATGATCACAAGAAAGTCAGTCGAATACCAACTTTCACAATAATTCAAGGGACATGCTAAGATCTGCGTCAATTTAAGTTTGAAAAATTATTTGGGAAACCAGCTCCATTGGCCCACTATTATGATGTGTACTTCTAGAATTATTAAGATTTAGATAAGATTTATGCCCACCTCGATCATCTGTTTCATAAGGTTGTTTAATCAAGAATATTTCTAATGGACTCAAATTTCGAGTTGTTAATGCCAAATTTGGGAGTAATGACCGAACAAAAAAAAAAAAAAATACCCCAATGGGGCGCCATTAATTTGTTGAGTAAAAATTTAATTTTTATAAACTCTTACGGAATATAATTTCATTTACATACTAAAAGTAGATAAATTTTTATTAGTGTGAGTAGAGAACATGGCATATATTCAAAATAGTAAGTATCTATTAATTACAATCTCTTATTACAAATTTTAATCTCTTGTTACAACTTACAAGAAAATACCCTTTGATTCCAATTATGATTAATATGATTCATGAAAATTTATATTTTATTTGTAATTATGGTTGCACCTAAGTACAAATCCTAGGCAACTTGCGTACCCCTTGTAGGAATCAAGACAATCGTAGTTCTAGAATTGATTGAAATAAATTAATGGATATATGACCCATTATTTAATTTATTTGATTTTAAGAATTGATTATTTTAATGGTTAAATTAATGGCAATATATCAAGAGGGTATGTTTGTCAATCTTTTGGTATGAGTTGACTTTAATTTTAATTTAGAGGCACCTCTCGGTACGGAATCTTACTATTTGGATTTGGTGATAATAAAATCTATTTTTAGGGTTCTTTGGATCATTTTCTCTTAATTTTAAAGGGGACAAATAAAATTGGATAATTCAATTTAATTATCCCAAAAATCCAAACAAATTCACTTTCTTGAATTCAATTTGAATTTTTTTAATGGTTGGAAACTGGTCCCACAAGAATTCAAATTAATTTTAAAACAAATCCAAGGTATATTAAGAGTGTATAGACTCAGATCCTCTTGGATTCCAAACATATTACTTACCATATCTGAAATTATGAGTGTTGATATAATGTAATATCGTTATAATTCCTACAAGATAAGTCAATACTATCTTTAAAGCTGAAAATAATGAGAAGGGTAAATATGTCACACAAATTTAAATATTTGATTGGGCAATTTCCATGAATAATTCTAAGTTTCCAAAATATTACGGCTACGAACTTGATCCAAATCATGAATAATCCTAAGTTTCCAATAGCTACTTTTTTTTTAGTTGTATTATTTACAATATAGTTGATTCCTTTAAGATATATTTTTTTTAAAATATTACATACGCATCGCATGCGGTGTAATACTGGAAATTATATTTCTTATAAATACCTATATAACTTGATTTTCAAACATTTCATTTTAGTTATATTATCCGAATTATGTTTCATTCATTAAACTTTTTCACAAAAATTTACATGTGCAACGCACATGGTGCATTGCTAGTGTAATAAAAAAAAGTATTTTTAAATTTGAGCTATGGATGTAGGTAGCAATTGAATGCCACTAACAATCTATCTATACGCGGGTGCAATAGTAGCACATATGTTCTTCTATCAGAAACTTAGATAAACTAGCAATGCCCCACGTGTGTTGCACATGCAAATTTATGTGCGATGCACACATATGACATATATAAACGTGGGAATCTATTATAAGGTGCACTTTATACAAAATTGCACAAGCTGATGCCATAGGACCAATTGCAAAATAGATTTTGAAAAATCGACTATTGTATTAAATACCCATCTTATGTATGCCATGCAAACGAAAAATCACAATAATCCAATGATCGGTTTCTTCAAAATGTTACTGTGAAAAATCATGATTTTTTTTTCTTCAAAATGTCACAATTTTCAAGTGGCAGAGACTATTGCTTTAGTAATAGTATCTAGTAGGTGACACCATTCCCATTCCCACATTGTCGGGCCCTACTTTTGTTTTAGCACTCCTCTTGGCTGTCCCGTGTGCTAGAAAGTGATCCAATTGTCTGACTGAAGTTAGACTTAATTCCAAATTTCCTAGAGAAATTCTAAATTTAAAATGTTTTATAATAAGTATTCAGTAGGCCATATTGGTTTCTAAGAGTACGAAAAATGACAATTATAATAGGGGCATCGGGAAGAGTCATTTTGGTCATCTAATCAAATAAATTAAATTAAATTAAATTAAATTAGGGCCCATGGCCCTAATTTATTTTGATATAGGTGCGGTTGGGACTACGATCACCCACCACCGATTCATTTTAGCCCGGTTGAGTTAGGAGTTTGTTAACCCGGATCCAACAGCCCTATAATATGATTCAATCCAAGTTGTGGATATGCTAGGAACCTAACGAAATGACGCATATGCCACACAAGCTGATTTCATATCGATGGATATACCAGGGATTGCAAGTTGACTTGTGGTACATTCTTGGCTAGGGACCTAATGAAATGACGCATATGCCACACAAGCTGATTTCAATCCAAGAGTCATTCCTGCTTTTCATGATAGATTTCTGCATTGGTATTTGCATGTTTATTGGATATGAATAGTGTGTTATTTTAATATTGAGATTTGACTTGGTTTATTGTACAGCCTACTTGTCAGGGTTGTTGGCATTATTATTTGACTTTCTATTTGTATTATAAATGGCGATTGAGACATAATGTATGGACATGAAATTTCATTTTGTTATATATATAGACCTGATCTGGTTAGGACGTCCTGACCAGAGTATGCATCAGCCCCTTTATTTTGGGCCATAGGATGAGGAACTTGTTGATCAAACGGATGGCATTAGAGGAGCTTAAATGAGACGCGGGTCATAGCTAGAATGGGTAAAACCCGTTTGGGAGGTGAAAAACCCAATTAATAAAAGCATTTGAAACCCATCTCCCTCACATTTCAAAATAGAGGAGAGAGAAACCGAAGAAGAAAGGAAACCCAACACTCATAGATCTGTTATGGAATGGTATACTGGCAGAGACGCTTAAGTCCCTCCAAGAGATACTGATCAGCAGCTCTAAGGAGATCTTGTGCAATATCCAGAGTAATAAAATCAAATTCAGTGTATATGAATCTGTACAGAAACAATAACAATATGTTTCATTGCCAACATTGGAGAAAGGGTAAATAATATGTTTCATTAAAACAAGTTTCAAACAGAATAGGTTGCTGCTACAGTGCTACTGCGAAGAGGAAACCACGGAATATACACATTTCATCCATATAATTTAGCCTTCATAAATCCAATCTAGTAAATTTTCTTGATAAATGTGATCCAAAATAGCCAAACCATCCATCTAGAGGTCTGTTCTTTAACGAATTGTCCTAAGAAATATAATACATCCTATGGCAGAGATGAGTTGGTTAAAATTTTTGATAAAGTAATTGCTTGTACTTAAAATGTGATGCGCAATAGATTCCCAAGCGTAGGAGTCCACCGGTCGTCAAGCAATAAATACTGAGGGAGTCCCCAGGTCATATCCACAGGGAGTGGAACAGGTCTAAATGATCCTTAGGTGTTGGTAACCAATGAATGCAAAAGAAAGTGTAAAATCATGGGGGTTTTGATTGTTGAGTGTTTGTTTATACTAAACGATGAAAACTTGAAAAAGAAACTAATTAAGTTAAGTAAGATGAATTCTATGGGTTTATTCCTTCAAAACCTTCGGTACATGTATTTCTCATAATGATTCTCATCTAAGATCCATTGAAGAATGGTCTTTGATGGGGGATTTAACTTTAAAAGTATTTGAAAATGAATTCTCATCTCGGATCCATTGAAGAATGGTCTTTGATGGAAGATTTAGCAATAAAAGCTCAATAGAGTAACCCAAAATGGTGGAATAAAACCTAACACTCTCTTTGACATTTTAGCAAACATGTGGCATGCATATGTGCTCAATAACCAAATATAACAAGTCATGCAATGGTCATGAATATGATACTACAAGGGTTCAAAAGATGATGAGGCATTTTAACAAATATGTGGCATGCATATGTGCTCAATAACCAAACATAACAAGTCATATAATGATCATGAATATGACACCACAAGGGTTCACAAGATAAGAGATGATCAAATATCATTCCATAGACGTTAAAGGTTCAAGAAATGAGAAAATACCATTTACCTAGGGTTTGGAGAGGAAATCCACCATAGAACTCACCTTTTTGATGTTTAGCTAGCCATGAAAGATGACAAATGCACAAAGATGAACAGGAAATGCAAGAAACAATGAAATAAATGCTATTCTTTTGGTTGAAGATGGAAATATAAAGTTTAACAAGCTTAAAACTAAAACATTACATAAAACTTAAAGAAACTTGAAGGAAAACTAATCTACTCCTAAAACTAAGAAAGAAAACTAAGCTAACCTAAGAGAACAATGGAGGAACTCTAAAACTAAGTGGGGGAGAGTCAAAATGGCTAAAAAATGCCTTTAAATAAGCCCCCAATTCGTGCCCTAATGTGCCCTTGAAATCCCCACATTGCCCCTCTTCAAATAGGCAATTTACAGCTGAAAAAACGCAGTTTCCGAGCTTTGGTACTGGTACCACGGGTTGTGGTACCGGTGCAAAATGTTTCTGAAGCTTAAAAAATGATTTTTTGGGCTTGGTACCGGTACCACCGGTACCACCTCTCAGATTCTCCGAAAATGCCTTAAAATGCCTTGCAAATGCCTCTGACTTCAAATGGTCATATCTCTCTCGTCCGGAGTCGGATTTGGACGTTCTTTATATGCACGCGAAGCTTGAGAAGTCTTCTTTCCAACCATGGTAGTCTCATTGTCTAATTCAATCTGGAGAGAAGCAGTTTTTCCAAAATATCCAAATTGGTCGCTTTTTGCACTTCATGACTTCATTTGCCCATATCTCCCAAACCACTAGACATTTAGCTTTGAAATTTGATATGTGGCATCTAGACACACTTAGAAGTATGTTCTATAAGTCCCATGACCTTTGAATACTTCCAAGGCTTAACTCGAAGCTCTCACTTTGCATGCAAAAAACATCCGTTTTATTGCATTCAACTTGCAAGGCACAAAAACAAGGCAAAACATAAAACACATCTATTTATAAATATAAATGGCTCAAGTATGCACAAAATTATGGGAATAATGCATGAGAAATATGAAATTTTATGGTGCAATCAGTAATTCAACCCCAAAACTGGTCGTGTTTAAACCTACAATGTGTGCATGATATATGTGAATAGATAGATACCAGAGAGATGTTCTTTTCCGGACATACTTTTTCCAGAATTATTGTCATGGTATGAAGTTATGTGATCATGATGTTCTCATAAGGAGACACACTAGAACATCAAACAAAGTTGGGTTGCTGGCTGGCAGGAGAGAGAGAGAGAATGAGGAAGGGAGAGAAAGAGAGGGAGGGGGAATAGGTGTTGGGTTTTGTTAATTGGGTCTTGGCAGTTGGGCTAGAGGGATAGGCTAATGGGCTGACTGGGCTAGTGGGCTAAACTTAGGGTTAATTGGGTTAAAACATAGAATTTTTTTTTTTGGGCTGAGCTACCCTGGGCTACAGCCCAAATAGCCCTTGTATACAACTCCTCCCCTGGGTAGAGGTAAATGGAGAGAGAGAAAGAGCCAGACCTACAGTGTGATGGCGGCAGCGACCATGGGCGGTGCGAAGGATGCTTTTCCGGTGAGGTCTTCAAGGGTTCCGATGAGTAGAGTTTTTGGGAAGAAGGTGGGTTAGGGTTCTTAGGGTGTCTTGGAGAAAAATACTAGAATGAATTTTATATATATATATATATATATATATATATATATATATATATATATATCCCTTTTTCTAACAAACTAAGTAGGTCGATCGTCGCTCATCCCTCGTGTTCTCCCCCGTGAATTGATTAATCCCCTACGGAGTATTCCGACTAAAAGAAATTTCCATCCTCTGATGATCCATTTCGCCCTTCTCTATAGCCGGAAAAGTATTGAATCTTATGGATTACTTTCAGTAGTTCTTCCACCCCCCACCTATCCTTTTACTTCCCAGAGATTCTGTACAGCTAGACAATCACAGTTCGAAGGGAAAACAATCATTTCCCGTAGGGAATATCAGTCGGTAATGAATCAATATGAAGGGAAACCATGGAAATGGCAAGTCTCGGACAGGCTCATATTGATTGGGTATGCTCCTTCCATAGGCGACTTTTCAGAGGGTCTTGAAGGTAGATATGCTCTCTTCTATACACACACACACACACACTCACACACACATTTTTCAAATAAATAATACGCTTAAACTATCCATAGATCAGATTAAAGTTGTATTAGCACCCTCTAAGACTGACAGACAGACAGAAACACACACACACAATATTATGTACCTCCTGTATATGAGCTTACGATCCTTCACTGAACTTACAATCCTTCACTGAGTAGCACCAGCCCTTCGCCCTATTCCCCGAGTTCTTTCCCTGTGCTTGTTATAAAACTGTGAGTATATATAGTGAGAGAGTAGAGACGAGCAGCTACGAAGCCACAAAGGAATGGAAATATTGTTAGTGTCCCATTCCTGTCCTTTTCACAGATCACGTCCATGATTCCTTATGATTCCTTACGTACTCTTCTCTTCCCTTTCTGCCCTTACCCTTTTATTTTTCTTCTCCTTTTCACTAGCCCTTCGCCCTACCACTAACTTCTTGTTGATCGGACAATGAGGCCTATCCTTTGTGCAACAAATTCTAAACCGTACACGTGTTAAATCACCCATAACAGAAGATATAAGCAGTACTTCTCCTCATTAAGGGTATGTTTGGTTTATAAATTTGGGATTGGGTTATGAAAGTAGGGTACGGATTTGGAGTTCCTC
>JAESVK010053516.1:0-16748 GCA_017140935.1 Hamamelis virginiana | reverse complement strand
CTGATGAGCTGGATGATTGTGTTGATGAGGATGCATTCTCTAGTGACGAAGAAGAATCTGAGGAGGAGTAGTTGGAGTTTTTAGGTTAGCTTAGGGTGGTGTTGGCAATAGGGTAGCAAACCCAGCCATGTCATGCCAACACCCATTTTGTTTTTGTTAGCCCCTTGTGTAACCCGGGTCACTACAAGCTTAGAAGTCCTTTTTTATTTTGAATTGTCGTTTGTTCCCCTATGAATATTATGCATATTTAAGTATTTGGTTTATATTAAATGTTTCTTTCGTTAATGAAGTTTTATTTCCTTTTGGTAACTTCATTCCGCTTCGTTTTCAATAATTGTGCCTTTCATTGTTGTTGTTGTTGGTTGAGTGAAGTTCTTGTTGGATTATCACTACACTAGGAATGAGTTGTGCATATTAAGTTTAAAGGTTCGTATGGTTCGTTAAGTTTTAGTAATATGTTCATGTTTGCCTATCATGGAATTGTTGAATGCTTAACTGCTTACTTGTGTATTTCTCTAATCTTTTTAGTTCTTTTTAGTTCAAATCTTACTAGGGACTAGCAAGATGCAGGTAGGAGGGTGTGTTTGACACATAAAGTATGGTATTTTTACTTGCTTTTAACCGTTCTAGCATGCATATTGGCCTTAGTTTGCGTAGAATAGGTGCATTTGACTTTCTTTTGTGTTTTGTGCTTTTGTAGGTTGTTTGTAGTTATCCGCATCTTTTTGAAGTGTTTTGGGACGCTTGGAGAGTCGCCGTGTGTCGAGGAAGGTGCCCGTGCACATTTTCATCTTCAAACGGAGTCATTTTGTGAAGTAAACCCGCCAAAGCACGTTCGAATCGTGTTTCGCTCCTCATTTCAACCTTGGGAAGGGTCCTTCAGCGTGTTTGAGGCATTTCAAAGTTGCGGGGATAGTTTTTGGAGGCAATGTTCGATGTTAATGGAGTTTTGTGCCTTAAGAGTGCATTTTCTGCAGAATTTGGATGTGAGTACCGGTACTGGCCTAGTGAGTACCGGTACTGGAAGACAGCTTTGGGGCAGTATAGGTTGAGTACCGGTACTGGATGCTGAGTACCGGTACTGGGGCTCGTATTTTCACCAGTCAAGCTTGTAAATGTTTTGTTTTTGTAAGGGTACGGTTGTCTTTTGACCCCCCATTCGTGTAGCTGCTGTGGGGGGTATTTAAAGTCTCTTTCTCAGCTGGAGAAGGGTTCTTAGTCTTGATAGTTAGGGTTTGGGTAGTTTAGCTTAGGGTTTTTCACATTTCTAGGGTTTTCTACATAGTTTAGCTTAGGATTTCTTCTTGTTTTTGTTTTCCATCAGTTGTAATCCTTATCTTGGTTCTTTAAACTAGTTTCTTAGTGTTTGAACATTGTTATTTGTCTTTTAATCCTTTAATAGAAGTTATTTCTCTCTTATTTTGCATTTATTACTCTTGTTCTTGCATTTACTTCCATATTCATAGCTTTAATGGGGTTCTAAACCTCCAAGGTAGGGTTCAAACGGTGGAAACTCATCACCAACAAAGGTAACAACACTCTTTCATCTCTTTGTGTTTAATGGAATGAGTATGATGCTAAATACTCACTACTTCTTCTCATAATGCTTAGTATGGCATCTTCTTGACAATGTGTGAACAAGTTAACCTTGGTACACATTGTGCTTGAACCTAAATGCATGCTAAGTGTTTGTATTATTGCTTAAGTGAGCATTTGGTATCATTCCCATATTCATACTTGTTTAAAAAGCTTTCAAGGTTATATCATCCATCAAAGACCATTCTTCAATGGATCCTAGATGAGAACATTAATGAGAGATGCTTGTTACCTAGTTGTGGATGAGTAGAAACCCTAGAACCCTACCATTTGTTTTCCTTGTGTTAATTTCAATTGCAACCGGTTACCAAATCAAACCAATCAACAAACCCCCATGATTTACTTTAAGTACACATTCTTTGGGTTTCAATGCCTAAGGATCCTTCGTAGTCCCCACTCCTTGTGGAAATGACCTGTGGATTCCCATAGTTTTATTATGCTTGGCGATAATTGAGTTCCTACGCTTGGGACGTAATTAGGGGTGTAAACGGCCCGGGTTGGCCGGTTTGGAAGCATAAAATGAGCCAACCCAATTCTAACGGCCCACTAAAATGCCAACCCAAGCCAACCCATTGAAAAGGCCAACCCAAGCCAACCCAAACCACATAGTTTGAGCGGTTTGAGCGGTTTGAACGGGTTGAACGGGCTCTTAATCTAAAAAAATAAAATAGTAATACTTTTAGGGATTCTAACTTAGTAAAAATATTAATCATGTTTTTCTAAGTTATGTTTCCTAACTTGTACCTACTAAAAGTCACAAGTAAAGATCTTGAACTATAAAAAATAATCCTCAATAGTAATATTTTTCTAGGTTATGTTTCCAACAATCCTTAATAAAAAACTATGCAAAGTCACTCATAATTCAAGTAAAACTATAAAAAAACACATCTCAACATTATAGTAAAACTATACAAAGTCATTCATAATTCAAGTAAAACTATATAAAAATATGAGAAACTCCTAACCTGGTGGGTGTTGCTAGTATTTTGAGTTTTGCTTCCCAGGTCCCAACTAGTGTCCACCAAAACTCCAAAAGTCACCAATAAGATAATTAAACCTGTATAAAAATAATGAAGAGTTATTTCTTATCCAACATTCCATAATAATAATAATAAAATAAAAAAAGTAAAGCTATAAAAAAGATAATGCAAAGTAACTCATAAGATGAGTAAATTAAGGTATATAAAAATATTAGATTGTCTTGACCATACTTGTATTCATTACCTTCTTGATCTTGCTAAGGCTTTGTGCTTCATTAAAAGTCCCTCTTAAGATAATAAGATAAGTACAACTAAATATAACTATTGAACTTTTACACAATTTGTCCAACTGAAAATGCATTTAAGTGCCCAACTGTCCATAATAACCATACATGAAAAATAAGATAAGCATTCAAGTGTCCTTACTAACCACACATGAAAAGTGATTCATAAAATCCAAGTAACCAAACACAAGGAAATAATAACAATAAAGAAAAGAAAGTGTTCAAACTTCAAAGGCTACAAGCCTACAAAAAGTTTCTCAAAACTCAAAATGCCACCAACAACTGAAGCAAAGCACTAAAGCACCAATGAGTCCAATCTTGGTACAAAGTTTCTCAAAACTGCAAAATTTAAACAAGAGAGAAGAGTTAGAAATCATAAAACTACCCATAATTAAGACACTCATACAAGCATGATAAAAAGAAAAGTATAGTAGTTAGAATACTTGTAGCATAACTTACCATCACTTTGCCACAACCACCATTCTATTCATCATATTCAAACATCAGAAATTGTCACCAAACTTATATCTAGGAGGGAATAAGAATACAAAAGATTAGTTATACTAAAATGCAATAAGAAAAAAATAAAGAAAATAAACAAGTTGTAAGTTTGATTACCCGACTCAAGCTTCTCATATTCTTCCACCTCATCTAAAGCATCTCGAATACTTATAGGAGTTGATGAAGTGCGCAACCAATTTTGACAACAAATGAGGGCCTCCACAGTTTGTGGAGACATGGAACTTCGAAATGGATCAAGAACACGCCCTCCTGTGCTAAATGCTGACTCAGATGCAACTGTAGATACTTGAACTGCTAAAACATCCCATGCAACCAATGAGAGAATACAAAACCTAGAGGAATTAGTCCTCCACCAATTCAAGATATCAAAATTGGAATTAGGACTATCCTCCACACAAATCTCCAACAAGTATCTCTCCAATTCTGACTTGGAACACAAACTTTTTTTTTCAATTAAGTGCTTCCTGAATTGGGAAGTGAACATGGTCCTCACATCATCCTCCTCATCAATATTCACCACCGATGGCTCACCCCCACTTGTGTGTTGTGCACTATTAGTTGTGTTATGCTCCACATACCATTCATAAAATTCAATCATTTTATCTTTCACCTTCTTTAATAACACATCCACAGTAGGAGCATCATAAAAATTACTAAAACAAAATTTCACATACTCCAACTTATATCGAGGATCAAGAATCAATGCAAACAACATCAACAAATTCATTCTATCCAAGTTTCCCCAATATTTATCAAACTTAGATCTCATGCTCTCCGCCATTAGTCTTAAAGAAAGATCTTGACTTTTACACAAATGAGCAATAGCATTTTGAACCATTAACACCTCAATATATGATGTATTTGCTGTGACATACAAAGACCCAGAAAAATGCAAGGTTGCATTGTAAAAAATTTTAAGAAATCTAACAAACAACCTAACCTTCTCCCAATCTTCATTATCTGGAGGCCCACATTCACTCCCACCATTACCTTCACCATCATCATCTCTAAAATAAGCAATGAAATATTTGTCATCCTCCTCCAATCTTTCAAAAGCCTTTTGAAACTGCAAAGCCCTCTCCAACATATAATAAGTAGAGTTCCATCTAGTAGACACATCTAAGCAAACTTGGCTCTTGTATTCAATAGCTTCTTTTTCAGCACAAGTTTTAAATTTAGCCATCCTAGAAGGTGAAGATTTGACATATTTCACTGCCTTACGCACTTTGAAAATTGAGTCATCAATATCTTTCAAACCATCACAGACAATGAGATTTAGAATATGAGCACAACACCTCATATGTAAATACTCATGCTCTAGAATGGTTTCCCTTCTATTCTTAGTCTTCCTCTTCAAGTGTCCAATGCAAAGATTGTTAGAACTTGCATTATCCACTGTGACTGTAAGTATCTTATCTATTCCCCAATCTAATAAACACATTTCAACAACCTTGCCTAGTGTCTCACCTTTGTGATTTGGAACCAAACAAAAGTTAAGAATTTTTTTTTGAAGTTTCCATGCACTATCAATGTAATGGGCAGTAAGACACATATAATTCAAGTTTTGCACAGATGTCCACGTGTCAGTTGTAAGACAAACTCGTTGGGTTTTTAAAACACTCTTTAAGGTTTTCTTCTCCTCAACAAAGATGTTTAAACAGTCTTTTGCAACCGTGACTCGAGAAGGGATTTTAAACCTTGGTTGAGACACGCGCATAAAACGTTTAAACCCCTCATTCTCCACGTGTCTAAAGGGCAACTCATCAATTATTAGCATTTCCGCAAGAGCCCTTCTACATGATTCTTGACTAAAAGACCAAGAGACAAGTTGGTCAGTACCCCCCTCCTCCTCTTTTTTTGGCTTAAAAGCCAGGGTTGTTTGAGTCTTATCTTGTGATCTAAGAGGATTCCTTTTACATTGGGTATTAAGATGTGTCCACAAAGAACTAGTCCCAATCTTGGTAGAATCATATGCATATTTTTTTTGACAATAATTGCATGCACACTTAGGAGTTTCTCCTTGTTTTGTTTCTATAATGGTAAAGTGATTCCAAACCTCTGACCGTTTTTGACCATCACGCTTTTTCCGTTTAGTACTGGCCTTGGGTGGTGAGGTGCCCGCATTAGGAATGTTTGGTTGGTCAGCAGGAGTTGCATCACCCACCATCTACGAAGGGAAATAGACACATGTATAAATAACAAATTACATATACAATTCCAATGATATATTGAATCTTAAATAAAAGAATGAAGCTAGTAGCAAAATTAAAATTAAGTGTTTAAGTGTTAACATTACTACAAATATAACGAGAATTAGCAAAATTAAAATAAAGTGCAGAAGTGTTAACAATGTTCTTCTCCAACAAAAATGGATGAGGAAGTGTAATGTTCTGATTTCTGAAGCACAACACCAGCTGTTGTCATAACAACTACAACAAAAAATATTCTTTTGGGGGGGGTATTACAAACAATTTTGGCAGAAAATAACAACAAATAATACTCTAAACTGATGTAATAATTTCAAGTTCAATTCCTTAAACTGCATTCTTTATAGCTACTTTTGCTTAAACAGTAAATAAATCCTGGTACAATTTCCCATAAAAGATATACTGGTATTAAGGCTCAAATTATGTCAATGGACATTTTACCAGTAATGTTTGAAAAATTTGCCATGTCTCTTCTGTTGGCCTAGGGAAAAAAAAAAGGTTTTTAAAAACTGATTTTTTTTTTTTTAAGAAAAGAACTTAATCTGGAAATATTTTCCAGCAAAACAAACAGGGTCAGAATTAATAATATGAAGATACCACTGTCAATCAAAACAAAGCAATGGCAAAACACACAACTTATGCAGCAGTTTTTAAAGTACAAAAATCAATTGAAGTCTATAAATTTAGATAATTGAAGCTTCAAACAGTGAATCAGAAATAGAACTTCAATAACCTCTGTCAATCAAAACAATGATGTGGTGTTCTATTCACAAAACTTCAAAGCAATACTCTGTTGATTTAATGGATGCTCATGCACCAAAGTACAGTGATGTGGGTTTATGCAAATGGGATTTCTGCAATACACAGTGGAGGAGATGGCATCCAACACTTTGTATTTCATTCCACTTCTAATTGCAATTTTAACCTCAGGTTATTTGTGCAAATGTATAGAATTTTTTTCTTTTAAAATAATAATATTGTATACTTGTAATAATTTTGTCTTAATCTTGGAATTGAAAGAAAAAACAAAAAGAGAAAATTATACAAAAATGGGTAGAATTGAAAATTTACAAATAAAATAAAATAAAATAATTTCATTCATGTCATTGCCAATACACATGAAATGGAATCATATCTCATGCCAACCCTACATTCCAGCCAGCATCCAAAAGCTGAAAAATAGAAATTTCATTCCAATCTTAATTATATCAGGAATGAAATGAAATCAGATTTCATTCCACCCTCTCCAATTCCAATAATCCAAACGGGGGTACTGTCCTTCTCTCTTTCGATAAATCAATTGACTTTCTCTGTCAATCAAAACAATTTTTCCAGCAAAACACACAACTTATGCAGCAGTTTTTAAAGTACAAAACAATCAATTAAAGTCTATAAATTTAGATAATTGAAGCTTCAAACAGTGAGTCAGAAATAGAACTTCAATAACCTCCATTTGGTCGCTGAGAAAATGTAGGAAAAGAGGGAAAAAAAAATCAAATCACGGTTTTTTCATTATTTGAAACCTGATAGAACAAAAACTTTAACAGTGAGTCAGAAACAGGGAATGGAACAACCCTAGCTTCCTACCTCCTTCATGCATTACCAGCCAAATAAAATAAAATTTCAACCATCAGATATTCAGATTGAGCAGCTACACTCTCCTACTCCACACATTGCATATGAATCAAACACCCACTAAAAACAACCCAAAATAGAAATAGAGAGAGAGAAATAGAAATAGAAAAAAAAAAAAAAACCACGGCATCGGCGGAGCTCATGGTGCATAAGAACGGCAGAAGGACAACGCTCGGGACTGAGTGAGGGCTGGTCGGGACTGAACTTTAACTCCGGTCGACTGGTCGAGGGCTCGAGGTGATGGAGGGCTGGAGGCGGGACTGCGGGAGGCTCAACTGCTCGGGACTGACTGACTGAGTGAGCCTGGACAACGCCGGCGAGCATGTACAACGCCGGACTCCGGTCGACGGTCGTGGACTCGAGGGGATGGAGGGCTGGAGCCTGGAGGCGGGACTGCGGGAGGGACGGATGGGTCGACTGCTCGAGACTGAGAGTCGAGTGAGGAATGAAGATTGAGGAAATTGGGGATTAGGGATTTAGGGTTAAAATTTTGTATATATAGGTGTGTATCAAAATGACGTCGTTTTGACTAAATACTTATAACGGGCCAGTCCGGGTTTAATGGCCGGGTTATATTATTGGGCCGTAGCCGGCCCGTTGAACCGGACTTAATAAATTTGTGGGCCGGACTGGACCATTTTAAATCTAAAACTGAGCCAACCCATTAATAATGGCTGGTTTGGGCCGGTCTAGCGGTTTGGCTGGTTTTTTTTTCACCCCTAGACGTAATTGAGCACACCCGAAATTTGACAAGCATTTTTGGCGCCGTTGCCGGGGAGTGGCGCGTACCTTGAAGTGATCCAAGGAAGAGCTAGTGGTAATTCGCAATTACATTGTGAATCCGGTAAGTTTTTCCTAACTCTTAGTGTATAGAATTCTTTGTAGTGTAAATTTGTTGTGAACAATTGTTGCATGTCGGTTTGGACTCGTGGAGAGGGAAACCGACTTGTAAGGAATTGGTCACAACAAGACCTTGAAAATCCAAATTTGAGACCTAACTTGGCTCAACCATCCTCTCCACCAATGGAGCACAACCAAAACCAAAATTTTCAAAGAAATGCAAATGATCAAGACTTTCCAAATGAGCCTCAAGGGCGAAGGGATGATGTCATTCCACCTGCAACCCCTGCACCTGGTGGGGGAAATATGAATCAAAATTTTCAACAAAATGTGAATCAAAATGTGCAGCAGAATAGACAACCCGATATCCCTATGGTAAATTTGGGAAGGACTTTAAGGGAGATCTTCAACCCTCACAGAACCACTACTCCATCATGTATAATCCCATCTCAAGAGGCTAGTCGTTTTGTACTTAAACCTGAAATGATTCGACTTTTGCCTGAATTTCATGGCTTTGATTCTGAAAGGCCATATTCTTTTATGAGGGATTTTACAGATGTTTGTAGTGCGTTCTTGTCAACTGGCTCACCCATTGACATCATTTGCATTACTCTTTTTCCATTTTCTCTAAAGGACAAGGCAAAAATATGGTTTCATACCTTAACTCCTAATTCCATCCGCACTTGGGAACAACTGCAAAAGATCTTTTTGGAAAAATTCTTCCCACCCGCTAGAACCAACATGTTGATGCGCATGATTCAAAATTTCACTGAGGAACCTAATGAGGCATTTGCCGGTGCTTGGGAAAGGTACAAGGATTTGATAAATGCAATCCCCCATCATGGACTAGACGTAGGTCAACTATTAGGGTACTTTTACCATGGTTTGACCCGTGAAACTAAGCAATTCCTCCAAATGATGAGTGGTGGGGAACTTTTTGAAAAATCCCCCGAGGACGCAATCCCATATTTTGATAGGTTGTCAGAGAGTGCGCGCAACTGGGAGGTTAACACAACTCCCGATGTTGCAAAGAGAGCTAGCAACCCAAGTAGTGGTGGAAAGTTTCAACTTAAGGAACATGATGAACTTCAAGCCAAGGTGGCGAGTTTAACTAGGAAGTTAGAGGCCCTAGAAATGCAGAAAGTCAACGAGGTTACTGCGGTGCCTGTGGTGCCAAATGTACCTCCTACACCTGTTGTGCCTAGGGTAGAGGAACCATGCCTCATTTGTGAGGATCCTGTGCATTCCACTAGAGATTGTCCTACCCTTCCTACCATTAAAGGAGCCGTCCAAGAGTAAGTCCATGCTTTGAACCCCCCTAGGAAGCCTTTCAATCCATATTCTGACACTTATAATTCGGGGTGGGGGAAGCATCCAAACTTTAGTTGGAAAAATGATGGGGTGAATGCTTCATCAAATCAAGGTAATGCTCAAGCCCATCAAGGTTACTCTAACCAAGGGCAAGGTTCCAATTTTCAAGGGCAAAGCTCAACTTTTCAAAACCAAGGATATCATTTTCAAAATCCAAATCCAGGTTTTGCAAATCAAGCCCCCACTTTTCAAAATCAAGGGCCACAAGGATTTTCTGCGAATCCTAATCAAGGTTTTCCCCCTTTTTCTCAAGCAAATCAAAATCATCACTCTTACCAACCACCCCACAAAAGAAATTTGGAGGACATTGTAGCCCAATTTGTCCAATCCCAACAAACAATGAACAATGAATTTCGAACGGCTATTAGTGACGTGAAGTCTCAACTCACTAAATTGACATCTTCTATGGGGAGTTCTCAACAAGAAAAAGGGAAATTTCCCTCTCAACCCATTCAAAACCCCCAAGGTCAAAATAGTGTTGGGACTTCAAGTCAAAATGATGGGACTTTTGAGCAATGCAAGGCTATCTCCACTCTTCGAAGTGGCAAAATCATTGATAAAACCATCCATCCCAAGGATCTTCCAAAAGAGATCTCAAAAGATTTACAAAATGAACCAAAAAGGGATGATGATGTGATTGATGAGCCTAATGTCCCTAAAGCCGATGTTGTTGATGTGGATGTGGATAAAGACAAAGCTAAACATGTTCCCTCCGCTCCATATCCCCATAGGTTGAGAATTCCAAAGAAATTGAACAATCATGCTGAAATTTTTGAGCTTTTCAAACAGGTTAAGGTGAACATTCCCTTGTTGGATGCCATCAAACAAATCCCCTCATATGCCAAATTTTTGAAAGACTTGTGTACAGTGAAGAGGAAGTTAGGTGTCCACAATGATGCATTCATGACTGAACAATCCACCTCTCTTATTAGGAATAACTTACCCCCAAAATACAAAGACCCAGGAAGCCCAACCATTTCCATAGTGGTAGGTAACTCCAAGTTGGGACGTGCTTTAGTGGATTTGGGGGCTAGTGTGAACTTGTTGCCATACTCGGTGTATGTTGAGCTAGGGCTAGGAGAGTTGGAGCCTACCACCATTACCCTTCAGCTAGCAGACCGTAGTGTGAAGATTCCTAGAGGTATTGTGAAGGATGTTCTAGTACAAGTGGATAAGTTCTATTTCCCTGTTGACTTCGTTGTTCTAGATACTCAACCTGTGGTGAGTCAAGGGAGTCAATTCCCAGTGATTCTTGGCAGGCCTTTCTTGGCCACAGCTAATGCCATAATTCATTGTAGGGGTGGGTTGATGACGTTGTCTTTTGGCAACATGACTGTGAACCTAAATATTTTCAATGTTATCAAGGAAATAGGGGATGATGAAGACATTTGTGAGGTGAATGTGATAGAATCTGTGGTACAGGAATATGTTGATCATTTTTCACGTGATGACCCTCTAGAGTCTTGTTTAGTGAGCCCTAAGATTGTTGAGGATGTGGCCACACCTGAAATGGAGTTTCTATACTCCATCCTTGAGCATAGTGAGGTGATGGAAACCAATGGGTGGACACCTAGATTCGAGGAGTTGCCTCCAATTGAGGAGAAAGTTTTGCCTTCAATAGAGAAGCCACCTAAGTTAGAATTGAAGCCTTTACCTTCACATCTCAAATACTCTTTCCTAGGAAGTGAAGAGACCTTCCCTGTGAAAATTTCATCTTCTCTAAATCATGATCAAGAAGTGAGACTCATAGAAATTCTGAAGGCCCACCAAACCGCCATAGGATGGACCATTGCGGACATTAAGGGAATTAGCCCTTTGATTTGCACTCATAGAATCTACTTGGAGGAGGATGTCAAACCATCTAGGCAACCACAACGTAGGCTAAATCCTGTCATGAAGGAAGTTGTCAAGAAAGAGGTGTTGAAACTCCTAGATGTAGGTGTCATTTACCCTATTGCGGATAGCAAGTGGGTGAGTCCTACCCAAGTTGTTCCAAAAAAGTCCGGGGTCACTGTGGTGGCAAATGAACACAATGAACTCATACCTACTAGAGTCACTACAGGTTGGAGGGTGTGCATAGATTATAGGAAACTAAATGCTGGCACGAGAAAAGACCATTTCCCTCTACCTTTTGTGGACCAAATGTTGGAGAGAGTTGCAGGGCATGAGTTTTACTGTTTTCTTGATGGGTACTCTGGGTACAATCAGATAGAAATAGCCTTAGAAGACCAAGAGAAAACCACCTTCACTTGTCCGTTTGGCACTTTTGCCTTTCGGAAAATGCCCTTTGGATTATGTAATGCACCGGGGACCTTTCAACGGTGCATGATGGGTATTTTTAGTGACATGGTAGAGAAGATCATGGAGATTTTTATGGATGATTTCTCCGTCTTTGGAGATTCTTTTGAGGGATGCTTAGAAAACTTGGAGAAAGTTTTGGAGAGATGTGAGGAGAAAAGTCTAGTCTTAAATTGGGAGAAATGTCACTTCATGGTGACACAAGGGATTGTGTTGGGACATATCGTGTCTAAGAAAGGCATAGAGGTAGATAAGGCCAAAGTCGAGTTGATCTCTAATTTACCCACTCCCAAATGTGTTAAAGACATACGGTCTTTCTTAGGTCATGCAGGTCTCTATAGGAGGTTCATAAGAAACTTTAGTGCTATATCCCGTCCCTTGTGCAATTTACTTGCCAAGGATGTTGTTTTTGAATGGTCACAGGCATGTGAGGAGGCTTTTGAAAAATTAAAAAGTATGTTGATTGCACCCCCTATCATGCGACCTCCGAAATGGGACCTTCCTTTTGAGATCATGTGTGACGCTAGTGATTATGCCGTAGGAGCTGTCTTAGGGCAGAGAGAGGATAAGAAACCTTTTGTGATTTATTATGCCAGCAAGACTCTAGATTCCGCCCAGTCCAATTACACAACTACGGAGAAAGAGTTCTTAGCTGTGGTCTTTGTCCTAGATAAGTTCAGGTCGTACATTGTAGGGTCTCCCATAGTCATTTTCACTGATCATGCGGCGTTGAAGTACTTGCTCTCTAAGCAAGATACGAAACCCCGTCTCATTAGGTGGATCCTACTTTGTCAGGAGTTTAATTTGACCATAAAAGACAAGAAGGGAGTCGAGAATGTGGTGGCGGATCACCTCTCTCGTTTGGTTTTAGAGACAGCTTATGAGGGTCTACCCATAGGTGATACATTCCCTGATGAGCAACTGTTTGCTCTAGTTAGTTGTCCTTGGTATGCTGATATTGTGAATTATATTGTGACAGGACAAATCCCATCCAGGTGGACTTCTCAGCAGAGGAGAAAATTTTTGGTTGATGTGAAAAATTACTTTTTTGATGATTCCTATCTCTTTAAACTCTGCCCTGATCAGTTGATGAGAAGGTGTGTACCTAACGACGAACAAATTGGGGTACTCACCTTCTGTCATTCTGAAGCTTGTGGAGGGCATTTTTCTGCAAGGAAAACAGCTGACAAGATTTTGCAAGCCGGTTTTTATTGGCCCACACTGTTTAAAGATTCATTCGAATTTTGCAAAACTTGTGCTCGGTGCCAACAATTAGGAGGTGTTACAAAAAGGAACATGATGCCTCTTACCCCCATTTTAATCATTGAAATTTTTGACTGTTGGGGTATAGACTTCATGGGTCCTTTTCCCTCCTCTTGTGGGTATTTGTATATTTTATTGGCGGTGGATTATGTCTCAAAGTGGGTGGAGGCTATCCCAACGAGAACGAATGACCACAAGGTGGTTTTGAAATTTTTGAAGGAACACATTTTTTCTCGTTTTGGGATGCCTCGTGCAATCATTAGTGATGGTGGGCTCCATTTTTGCAATAGGCCGTTTGAAAACTTGGTTAAAAAGTATGGAGTCACACATAAGGTTTCTACCGCATATCACCCACAGACCAATGGTCAAGCCGAACTAGCCAATAAGGAGATAAAACACATTTTGGAAAAAACGGTTAACCCAAACCGCAAGGATTGGTCTCTTCGACTAACCGATGCTCTTTGGGCATACCGCACTGCTTTTAAAACCATTCTTAGTATGTCTCCATATAGGTTGGTTTATGGCAAGGCATGTCACTTGCCGGTGGAAATGGAGCACAAGGCATATTGGGCGATTAAAACTCTTAATTTTAATTTGGCTAAAGCAGGTCATCAGCGAATGTTGCAAATGAATGAGCTTGATGAAATGAGGCGCGAGTCTTATGAAAGCTCCAAAATTTACAAAGAGAAGGTCAAGCTATTCCACGACAAAAACATTGTGAGGAAGACCTTTGAGCCCGAACAGAAAGTACTCTTGTACAGTTCTCGTTTGCACATTTTTCCAGGCAAGCTCCGTTCAAGGTGGACTGGCCCTTTCGTGGTCAAAGTAGTCCACCCTTATGGTGCAATTGAAATCGAAAATCCGGAGAATGGGAAAGTCATCAAAGTAAACGGTCAGCGCCTAAAGTCATTCCTTGAGAACTTTGACCGTCAGGAGAGCATGGAGGAGTTGGTGGACCCAGTCTACCAGGACATCCCTCCTGAGTAATTTCTGTGTTACTCATTGTACATAGCTTTTAATTTTAGTTGTTAATCATTCTTTTTGGAAATATGGATACTCTGACCCTTGTGCAGCTTTTTAGCTTGTTCATAGCTTTGACACAGGTACTTTTGTTCCCTCTCTCTTCAATTTGGTCCTTAGTGCTTATCTTTTCATGCATTGAGGACAATGCACATTTCAGTTGGTGGGGGGGGGTATATACTGGTGTTCATACAGATACTCATACTTTTGCACATGCATAGGGTAGCTTCTTTTTGTTGAAGGAGTATATGTTAGTTTGTCATGTTAGTTTTTGTTGTTCTAGTAAGTGTTTTGCATAAAATTTTTCGATTTTAGGCTTACATGAAAATAAAACTTGGACTTTGAGTTGTGCTTTCTTTTGAACTTGTGTTATGAACATTGTACATTCCTATCACACATGCACGCCAACAAGACTGAACAGAACCACTTCACCACATCTGAGACTACTGTCATCATTTTTTTTGTCCACTCTTACTTTTGAATCATGACTTGTACCATTTCTGTGCATTTTGAATACAATTGGTATTGTAATATCACAAGTCATTGATTTTTGTTTCCCAAGCTCATTTTCGCTTGGTTTTGTCTCCTTAGCGTGCATTTTTACATAACCATGTCATTTTCATGCAATTTATTCATTGTGGAACACCCGTACATATTTGGAAGATGATTCTAGGCCATTATTGCTTATTTGAACTTCAAAATCATGTTGAGTCACCATTTGACCCCGTGTTGAGCTTAAAAGTTGCCAAATTGTTCAAAACCTTAGGATCCATGGTCCTTTTTGAGTAGGTTTGCTTCAAAGTGAATATGAAGGTGCCGAGCAAGTTTTGGTATGCATTTTGGGTGTGTGCAAGTAGGTTTGGTTGGGAAATGAAGCATATTGTGAAGTTTGGCCTTGAAGTGGAGCATTTTGTGAAATCTGCATAATCAGTACCGGTACTGGGGTTTGAGTACCGGTACTCAAAGCTGTGCCTGAGGCAGTAGTGCTTCAGTACCGGTACTCAAACCCCAGTACCGGTACTCAAGTGCGATTTTGGCCTATTTAGTGCAGCAGACCCTCATTTCGCATTTTACAAATCTCTCTCTTCTCTCATTTCTCTCACCTTCAAAAATCCCCATCTTTACCCCATCATTTCCCTCACTCAAACCCTAACCCTAACTTATTTTCCCTCCTCCCAAACACCTTTCCATCATATAAATCCCCATTATCTCACCATTACTTCCATTTTTCACCATCAAAACCCTAATTTCACCATATTAGCCACTCAAACCATCCCAATTCATCCCATTACTCTTCCTTCACCATTCCTAACCCTCACAAGCCATTTTCTAACCATTTCTTCGGAAGGATTGTGTTCGAGGAGGAATTTTGCACCCTAGGCTTGGATTTTGGAGATTTTGTAAGAGGATTTGGCATTCTTGGGGCATTTTTGTGTGGTAAGTGGTTCTACCTTGACTTTGTGAGTAATTTATATCGCTTTATTCGCTTTGATTGGATGGCTACTGCTGTGTGGTGTGGGGTTGTTGTGTTCTTCGCTTGTTTGGATTATTTGAATGCAATGGAGGTAATGGGGAGGAAGGTTTTGAAGGATGTAGGGAAGGGAAGCATAGTGCTTGTGGAGATGGGTATGTGGGACTGTCTGTTGTTCGTATGGTTGACGTTGGCGTTACTTTCCTTGGTTGCCGTCTCTATGGCAAGAACCAAAAACCCTAAGAAGGGTAAGGCTTCAAGCTCTTCTGCGGAGCGAGCCGTAAAGAAAAGGAAAGCGGATTCCTCACAGACTGTGAAGAAAGGGAAGGGGAAACGCAAGAATATCTCGTCTGAGAGTGATGAGGAAAGCGATGAGGATGACGAGATTGAAGCAATGTTTGAGGATGATACTTTTCAGGCTTCAAGGGAGAAATGGACCCAGTCTATAGCAAATAGGGGTTTTCATTGTGAAAGAGGCATGTAGATCGAGACATTCATTTTCGATCATCCCATTCGTGAAGTCATCAAGAAGCAAAATTTGAAGTTCATATGCAAGGGTGTAAAGGGATATCGGCCTTCAGTTGTCAGAGAGTTTTATTCCAACTTAAGTGAAAATGCTGATAAGGAGTTCCTTTTGAACACCACGATTTTTGGCGAGCCCCTATCCATTGATCCCGAGACCATCGCCATATCTTTGGGGTATACGCGTCCTATGACCTCTGACAGACCATATCCATTCCGTGCTATCACTGATTTTCATGCTGAGTTGTTTGCCAACACCATGTGCACCAATCCAGTACCAATGGGAGGATTCATCAGGAAAGAGTTCACGCCAAGGAAACTAAAAGCCGAATATGCGTTGATGAATAAGATTATTCACAACATGATTGTGCCCAAGGGGAAGGAAAAGTTTCCCAGTCAAGAGGAAATCCAGTTTTTGTTCGAAGTGATGAATGGGAAGCTCATTGACTATGGTGCTGTGATTTGGTGTATCATGAGGGACTTCATCAAATCCACAAGCTTGAAGAGTCACATGCCATACCCAGCACTCATTACCCACATGGTGGAAGCAGCAGGAATTAAAGGTTCAGGCAGAGAGAAATTGGCTCCCCCTCGTCTGGGTCCCATCACTGCCATAACTGAAGCCAAAAGCAGGGCTGTTTCAGCAAAGCCTCGTTCAGCTCAGTCTCCCCCAGCTACAGTAGGACCATCTACATCATCAACCCCTGAACCGAAGAGTACATCCCCATTGAAGAGGATG
>JAESVK010053484.1:640-10641 GCA_017140935.1 Hamamelis virginiana | reverse complement strand
TTGGAACAAGGAAAGCTTTGCAATGCTGTTACGGTATCTGTTGTCCTCCGTTCTGATGGAAGGTAAAGTGTAAATATATTGAATGTGTTTTATGTGGTAGTTACTTACATCTGTTGCATACAATACTGTTTAGGTAAATAAATGGAACTTTAGGGATGTAATGCACAATTTTGGATCTGTGGGCTGTCAATTCCAACCTTGAATAATTTACGTTGAGTAGACTAATGAGGTATTTTCTGTGGAAATTGAATGAATTCATTGTGTTTTATATTGATTATGAAGTGGTTCATTTATATTTTTTATGGCATTTAAAAATCAATCTAGATGTTAATTAACACTTATTTAATTAAACATTGAAGTATTTCAAAAAATGGCCTCAATTAATTTTTTTTTCTTCAGTAAGTATGGCGATCCATGTCACACAACCTACTGTGTGTTAAAATGCTATGTAGAACACAATGGACTTATCCAATTTTCATGTACCATGAACCATTTCCTTAGGAATTCCTTAGATCATTGGCCAGATATGCGGACCTAATTTGCGACAACCATATAGTAAGATCGTCCAATTCTTGCAAATTTTGACATGTTATTTTGCTTCTTTGTACCATTTACATGCAGTTTATTACCATTTTGAAGAAGGGTCCTCTTATCTTTGACAGTCAGACTGTAGATTTACAGATATACTGATGTTTGTTACAAGGTTTATGAAGATGGTATTCTCTTTATGTAGACAATTTAATACCTTCTTTTTCTATGTAGCATTGCAGAATACTCTGTAGATAATTCAATCATTTGGCCAACCTATATGCTGACATACGAGAGTGCATCTGAACTGCTTCATTTGAACCTGGAAGAAGAGGTTGAATTGAAAATTTTGTCCGAGGCTGCAGCTCTCCGGTTACAATGGTGTCGGCAACAGGTTGGGCTTTATGTTCATCAAATCCTATCAAATTTTACATTTTCCAAAGGTGTTTTGGTTTAAATTTCCATCAAATTGGTTTCATTATTAAAGATCTTATACTGTGCTTGTCTTTTCATGTATGATTAGCAATTTTGATTGATATTCTTGGTATTGATTTTAAGAACTGGTATTGTTATTTCTTATAAAGGGGGGAGAGAGAGAGAGAGAGAGAGAGAGAGAGAGATTGGTAATACATCTTGCCAAAAGTGAAAAAAAAAAGAAAAAATAAAGGTATTTAAAATCTAAAAAAAGAAAAGAAAATGAATAACATGTTGTAGCAATCACATTGATAAAACAAACATGTACTATACGTATAATACATACCAAAGGTTGCTTACATGCACTTATCACCAATACTTGGATATTGAAGACTAAATAGGGACTAAACATCTTCTTCTTGTGCTCTATAATCAGCATCCTTATTGTCAACAGTATCATCACAACTCTCTTCTTTAGCATAATCACTGTCACGTTCACCCTCAGCAGCGTCAGCATATTCCTCAGCATGTGCTTCTTAATATTCTTTCTTTTTTTTTTAATTTCTACAAAAACCTGATTTGAATCATGAACTTGCTTCCAAAACGATGGTTCTAAAAGATATGTTAGATCTTGGTCATTAAAATTGTATTATTTTTTATATACTTTGAAATCTGAAAATAATTAAATGAAAAAAAAAAAAATAAGAAGGAATTCTTTAAACATAACAATAAACAGAGTTGCTTTCAAATCCATGGCTTTACATTAGGTCTGAAATTTCTAAATTCTTTCCTTTATCTACCATTGTATGTACTTACGTAAGTGTTAAGTTTGTTCTGGGCAAAATTAATCCTATATGGAAATCTGGCCCTTTACCAATGAATTCAGGTATCTTATTCAGAACAAGTTTGAAGGACATAAAGTTGTAATGAAGAAGCAAACATGAATGAGAATTTTATGGAAACTTTAGCCTATGAGCAAGTTCAGGATTTGAATTAAAACTCAAAATTAATCCTCTATGGAAATCTGGCCTAATGAATTCAGGTATCTTATTCAGAACAAGTTTGAAGGACCCAAAGTTGTATGCATTTATGGATGTGGATTTTTTGGAAAATTTAGCCTATGAGCACATTCAGGTCTTGAAGTAGAACTCACATTATAATTGGCGTTTTAAGAATTGCAAAAAATCTAGTAGGCAGGTTTTTCCTAGGAGTGTGGCTGTTTAGTCCTACTTCTACCAACCAAAAAGAAAAGGAAATTTTCTGCATCTCTTCAGCAAAAGTTTATCTCCTTCAATGTAGTCTATTTCTGATAGGTTTCTTGTGGCAGATGATTGACTTGTTAGCAACTTAGTTCTTTTCATTAACAATTTCTGCATTCCTCAGGGTGCAATCGACACAGCCAGGTTAGAAACACGTATCAAGGTGGTTAATCCAAATGATCCAGAGCCATTGATCAATCTTTATGTTGAAAACCAGGCAGACCCTGCAATGCGACTTATCTATGAGATGATGATACTCTGCGGGGAGGCTATAGCCACTTATGGTTCTTTTAACAAAATTCCACTACCCTACAGAGGACAGCCACAGTCAAACATTGACGCATCTGGATTTGCCCATCTTCCAGAAGGACCTGTGAGGAGTTCTCCTTTAGTTAGAATAATGCGTGCTGCTGAAATGGATTTCAAGAAGCCTATAAGGCATGGGGTTTTGGGACTTCCTGGTTATGTTCAGTTTACATCTCCCATTCGTAGATATATGGATCTTCTTGCTCATTATCAGGTAATTTTCTTCCCATCATGTTGATAGTATAGGCATTAATGGACTAAAATTGGTCAAAAATCCTGTTGCAAGGCGCTGTTGAGTTTGTTGGTAATCAGGCAACCAGGCAAGTGCCTGGGTTTGTGGGAGTCTTAGAGGTCAAAAGAGAATAAAAAGTTTGCCATGGTTTTAACGTTTGCAGTGATTTTGTTTTGTTTTGTTGTTTTTGTCACTGTATTTTGTGTGTGCGCGTGCGCAAATGTTTTTACTTCTTGGCTTGAGAAGTGGTTGCATTACTCACAGGGGACCTATACAGGTTACTTTGGTACGTAGAGGTCTAGCTCTGCAGTGTTCAAAAAGTTTTTAGGGAGAAGTGTCCTGTGTATAATAGTATATATCACATACTTTGTGCGTGTGTGTGTGTGGGTGCGCGTGCGTGTGTGCATGTTGTGTTTACTAAACCAAAAAGAAAAAAAAGGCTTGGTATGTGGGTCAGGTACCCTTTAAGAGATTGGTGTGTGGGTTAGGCCTGTGTTTGTGTGTTCTTTCATGTTGTGTTTACTAAACCAAAATGTAATTGTCAACATGAGTTTTGGTTGATATTTTTCCCAATAGTAAGAGAAATTTTGTTTTCTACCTGTTAAAGTTTTAGAACATTTTAAACATGTAAATATGTTTATATAGGTGAAAGCATTTCTTAGGGGCGATTCTCCTCCTTTCTCATCTAGTCAGCTGGGAGGGATGGCATCAATAATAAACATGAATGCTAGAATAGCAAGGAGGCTCTCCAATAGCAGTCTTCATTATTGGATAGTAGAATACCTGAGAAGGCAACCAAAAGAAAAGAGGTTCCGTGCTTTGATTCTTAGATTCATCAAAGATCGGATTGCAGCCTTACCGTTGATGGAGGTAAGCATTCAATATTGCATATGATATTGTTAAATATTTTCTGACAGATAAATGATTAGTTTCCTGAAGCAATTCATGTCAATTATCTTATCAGTCGATAGATTGCTAACTCAAACTGGAAGATAGTATAATCAATATTTCTTAAACCTTGTTTTGAGGCATGCTGAAGAAGGTTGCATGTTGGTTGAAACTGTTTGAAGCTGTGAGAGAGGTTCTTGGTGATGATGTGATATAGTAATCCTCTAGCCAGTAGCCTCCTAGTATTGATTGCCACTCTGTTGCAGAGATCATACAGTTCAAATTAACTCATTTGACTGAGATCATCTGTTTCTTACTACTTTGTTCAAGATTTTTTGCTTCAACATGCTTATAGGATTTCTAATGAGGCCAGTCTCCAGTTAACTGGTCCTCACTCGCATATCATGCTCATTTTTTCATTTTTGGTTAACTCGTAAGAACTTCAAATACATTTTTTTTTTAATTGAAAATGTGCCTAATCCAACCTTAGTGCTTGATCACATATGTGAACTGTGAGGTTGCAAGTTCAAGCCTCGGCCGGACCAGCTAGATGTCATTACCTTGTATCAAATATGTTACCATCCCCTCCCCCCAGCACCCTTAAAATCTTTACAAATGACGAATCAATCTCTAAATTTTGCAGGTGGGACTTCAAACTTCTGCGTGGGTGTCTGTGGGAACACAAATTGGGGATGACGTGGAAGTTCGGGTGGAAGAAGCTCATCCACGTGATGATGTTCTTTCTCTTAAGGAGGTTGTTTAAGGACATAACAAGATTCTTTCTACCAGAACTTTTCATCAAAGAGAGATTGCCCATTGCTGCTGCAAATCAATCAATGGGTGATCAGAAAGTGTTTATTTTAAAGGCAACCAACTCAGGGTTAGTCAGTTGTGATTTTGGGAAAATGACTTAATTCTCTTTGATGCCTCCTACATCATTAATAGAAGTGTACACTTCCTTAATAGAAGTGTACATCTCTTGGTGATTGTTGGTTGCTGACGATATGGGAGGCGCGGAAGGCACCAAATGATTGAAATATTGTTTGGATATAATTATAGAAGTGTTATAAACTCTTAATTTGACAGGTAAAAAATTGAGAATATTGCAAAAATAGACGAAATTCTGCCGGATTTTTGTCTCAAAAGGCAAGTTTATTTCTTTTCAAATATATTCATGTTTGTCTACATGTTATTGCATTCGTGCTAATCTATCTTTTAATGTGTAGGTCAGATATGTACAAAGATTTATAAAATGAAGCAAAATACAATGACAAAAGAGGACTGGGCTTTACCATTTATTTGAATTATTGACCTTTGGGAATTTTTTTTTAGATTGTGACATTTGTGGATATTTGTTTTAAACTAAACTCGTTAAGGTTAACTTGTGCGAGTAAATAATGTAATGCTTTAATGTTCGTATCGTTGGGATTTGTTTTACTTTCATTTGTTTTTTGGCTAGGTTGATTTGATTATAATATGCATGGCTTGGTTTGATTGTAATTATAATTATATTATATATGCTTAATTGTAATGGCTTGATTTGATAATAATTAAGATGCATCACTTGTACTACCTATCGTATTTCTTGTGAATTATTTAAATTTTATAGGCTTAATTAATTCAAAATAACTTTCGCCAGTTTCTATACAACAGGTTCAATATTGAGGAATACAAAATTTTAAAATAATTTTTTTTTTTTTTGGAAAAATATCAAAGAGGACGGTTTTAAATTGTCCTCTTTTAATTTTTTTAATTTTTTTTAAAACATAAATAACAAAGAAGACGGTTTTAAAACGTCTTATTTTTTATTTTAAAGACACTTTAAAACTGTCTTCGTAGATTCATTATTAAAGACGGTTTAAAACCGTCTTTAATTTGTCATATAAGAAGACGGTCGAGAAACTGTCTTCTTTTATTTTCAGGCAAACAAGACGGCTCCCATAAAGACAGTTTTAAAACCGTCTTCTTTTTTAAAAGAAGACGGTTTAAAACCGTCTTCTTTGGCCTTTTTTCTAGTAGTGTGGGTATATCATTCGTACGTTAACAAGTCCTTACTTCTAATTATTCATGATAGGGTTATTACATAACCTCTAAGAACTTACTGTATAGGGGTTCATTCTTCGCACCAATGACTAAGCATATATCCATTACCCAGTAACTTCCTTAAATAACGATAACGGAAGAGTCAAATGATATGAAAACTCATCCAATTATGCTTATTGGTTTTTTGTAGTATTTATATTTACAAAATTTTATTAGCATAAAAATCATATTAGAAAAGTCAAAAAGAGATGAGGTTGTATGGTAAGCCTTATGGTGCACGTTAACTAAACTCCAAATTTTTCTAGGCTCATTCTTGCGTCCCAAACAATCACGACCCTTGTACCTATTTGTCATAACTTGATATTGCTTGGGCAGTTCAAATAAATAAATAAATAACGATTCACTACATTCACTAATGATGATTAAAACTTGGTCAAGATTGATAAAATTAGCTTTCTTTGGATTTTTATGACTTGGATATTTGGATATATTTGATTTTTTAAGCATCTTTGCCTAATATTGCATGTTCTCTCATGTATTTAATTACTTGCTAATCTGACCCTTTACTGATATAGATGAAATTTTAAATACTAGAATATGATATTTCTTTGTAAGGTTGCATGTCTTCTTCAGTTTTGAATACTAGAATATGATATGTCCAAAGGAATATTGGCATAGTATTGAATTATGACTTGGTCTCCTAACACAGCGACCACTAATCAAACCTTAAGAGATCGATGGATGATGATTTTTTGAGCCAAGGATATGGATGATATGTGGAGTGAAATATTAATACTGCATCAATTAAATGGTAAATTATATATATTAAAAAATAAATAAATAAAAACTGCTATGCCTTTGTGTTTTTTTTTTTTTTTTTTTTTCATCTTCTATATATGGTTCAATACTTGTTAACCCCGTTATAGAATTAGTATTTATTTCAATAGAGGCCATAGGAATACATTGTGTGGTTTCTACTCAATTGGCCCCTTATATTGTCAAGAAGAATCTAAATATTGATGTTGAAGAGTTCATACGTCAATATTTGGTTGAGTCAAAGTCATATACTCGCAAACTCATGATTCATTTTAAAGGGAAGAAGATTCATTACAACTTGTCTCGAGTATTGGTAGTCATGGTTTTTCTCGTTGTGCTTTGGGCCCCCATTTTTTAAGTTTAAACTAGGGCCCCCATTTTGCAATATGTTAAATTAGTATTTGGTTTTGTTAAAAAATAAATAAATAATAATAAAAACCTTCAAACTAAAGAACAAGTGAAGTCCCATATTAATTTATTTTTTTTAAATTGGTAGGCCCCACCTAATAAATGAATTCAAAAATTAAAAAAGTGGGGCCCATCTCTCTCTCTCTCTCCTTCTCTCTCTCACACAGGCCCACATGAACAAACCAATCCCTCTCTCTTTCTAATTTTCTATTACACTAGTCCACTACAAAAATCTACAATTTTATTGATTCAATTAACACCAATTAGTAAGGGTACACTCCCACAATAGATATTTATTTATTTATTATTTTTTTCTCAATTTCTCTCTTCTTTCCTCATTTTATTATTATGATTATATTTAGGACTTTATGCATGATATGTATGGATGCTAAAATTTTATTATTGTTACCAAATTATTGTGAGATTGTGATTTATGATTTAGGGTTTTTATTTTTGGATTCTACGATTGCTATGTATGATAATATTAATTTCTTATTTTTATTGACAATTTTATTACTGTTACCAATTTATTGTGAGATTGGAATTTATTTGCATTAAAAAATGCAAGAAGAGGCAATATTAAAATGATACTTGCCGCTGATGCTTTTCTTGCTAAAAATAATTATTTTTCAAGGTAATTAGAAAAAACAAATATTCAATATTTTTAAACTAACATTTATATCTTTCTTGGGATTTTTTTTTTTTTTTCCTCTTGGAATAGAGAAGAAGATCGATGAAGTCATACATGTTATTTTAGTAACTGATGAAGATAGTGATATCGGTTGGGTATGTAATGCATGTTTTTTAACATTTCTTTTTTATTTTTGCGTTTTCTATTAATTTATGATTTTAGTAACGATATATGTTTCCAATTTATTTTTGGTTACAAGCAAAGAAAATAAAAAAAAATTGTAGGTAATTTAATATTTTACATGCAAATATTTTTTTTATGAGAACGTATAGGAGGGCCCCATTTTAGAAACTGGCTTGGGGCCTCCCAAATCCTAGGGCCGGCCCTGTTTGCCAAAACTGTGGTTCATAAATTTTGCCATAATCACATCTAGTCTAATATTTTGAAATGCGAAGAGATGGTTTGGAAATAACTCTAAAGTGATGTATATGTGAACACATTAGGCCCATTTGCATTTGCTTTTTAAAATCACTTTTGGAACTCAAAATTTCACTTGATTTAAGAGATGAGATGAAAATTAAATTACTTAAGGAATACATTTGGGGTTGGTTTTTTGGTCTCTATTTGGGGTTTTTGTTTTGATGGATTTTGGATTCTGAGGTTGTGTTGTGGCTGTGGCTGGAGGGGATGTGGTTGTAGGGCTGTTTGGTTTGAAATTGGGACGCTTGCAACTTGGATATGGTTTGTGGGGTTGCTCTACTTCGGTATCATTTTCTCTGTGTGCTGCTCTTTGCTTGGTTATGGAGAAAGCATCTGCAGCCTTGCTAGGGTTCTTAGCCTTTTCTGGGGTTTGTGCTTATTTTGCTGCAGGCCTCCTCAGGCCTCCATTCCGCGCAGGATCGATTCCATAGCGATCCTTGCGCAGTATACCACATTTCTGCCCGATCAGTTTTCACATTTGCTGCGTTCCATTTTTGACGCATTTTTGCACGAGCTTCACATTTCGGCGAGGGCAGTTGGTTTTTCAGAGACTTTTCCACCTTCCATACTACGTGAGTACCCGTTCATATTCTAAAAATTTGAATTTTTCTTAAATTGGCTTAATTTTGTGTAAATTATCATAGCATGACTTAGTTTACGTGGTTATTGCATGTAAAAAGTTAGAATAGAGTATTAGGTTTTTGGAGTTTAAAATAATAATGAAACTTGTCCTTGCGTTTGTTACACTGAATCTGTGGAGTTGTTAATCTGTGGAGTTGTTAATCTGTGGAGCTGTGAAATTAAGCCTGGATGTTAGGCTATGCATGGGAATGCATGGCATGCATGGGCATGCATGCATTGGTGCACGTGATTAAAAGAGTTATTGAACATAGCCTGGATGTTAGGCAAGTCCTGATAGGATTTAAAAAAAGAATTGTCATGTGGGTTAAATGAGTTGGCTGTGCTGTGTGTTGCTTATTATTATTGAAAAAAAAATATATATTTGAGTACCTCTGAAAAAATTCTACTGCTAACTATGTTCCTATCTACTGCCGTGTGGTTCTAAAAAAATATACAGAGCTATGGTTCGCCAAAAGACCACCGGCCGGAAGGGCGTGGCATTCCAGGAGCCAGCACAGCCAGACTCTCCCGACAGTTCAGATTCTGAGTGGCAGCCTGTGCCAGTGCAGAGACCATCTGATAGGGGTCAGTCTTCAGCCCAGCCGCCACGAGAGGAGTACATTTATGAGCAGCCAGATATTGGCGAGACAGGCGAGCCGCGCATGTCTCGCGACTTCGAGAGTTATGCCGAGACCGAGACCGGGTCGAGGAGAGTACCGACCCGGCGAGCTGCTAGACCCTGGCCAGTGATCCTCTCGTCGCGGAACTTCAATGTCGAGAGGTACGTGGATCCGAAGGCCTTCAGATATGAGGGCCTACTGGTGGAGATCCTGCAGGATAGACACCTCAGCACCTGGCTGAGGAAGGGAGCCGGGTATATGGCTAGTGTGGTGCGCCAGTTCTACGCCACAGCACACACAGCCGAGGACCAGCCCGAGACGCTCCAGGCAGAGGTTGGGGGCCGCCCAGTCAGATTCACTATAGACGACATCGCTACCTATCTGGGGTGCGGGCGTCCATCAGTATCAGCGGCAGAGAGCACCTACTTACAGCTGACAGAGAGTCAGTGCGCCGATGCGGTGTGTGTGGACCGGAGTCTATTCGACGGTATGTACTTTACGACCGGGAACATGCATCCATCGTACGCAGCTATGAACAAGCTGCTCTACTGCAATCTGAGGGCCAGAGGCACAGATTCACAGATACCAGTGGAGTCGGTGAGGCTATTGCTGGAGTTTCTGAGCGACCACCCCATGGATATCGCGGCGTTGATCTTCAGCGAGATACGCACTTTCATCGCCACTCAGCCACGGAGCAACATGCCGTACCCCCAGATGATTACTGCATTTGCATTGGGTGCGGGTGTTGTCTCCGA
>JAESVK010053473.1:0-12684 GCA_017140935.1 Hamamelis virginiana | reverse complement strand
AAGTCCATATTTTATCTGGTACAAGATAAAAGAAATATAATTTAAATTACAAATCAACCACCCCTAAATCATATCATAACAGAACATGCCAATTAAAGGCCAAAATATATAAGAAGAGAGCCCAAAAAGTACATAATCTTAAGTTTCAATTCCAAATCCAATCAAAAAAATAAAATAAAATAAAGAAAGAAGAAATTTATAAGAACTCCAGATATTTGTCATTGCAGGCAAACAACTTGCTTAATGGACATCACTGTATGACATAGTAAAAAACCCCCAAAATAAAATTTCCTAGGATGGACATTTCAGGGTATCAATTATCGGGTTCAATTTTTTTTATATTACATTCATGCAGCATGTTCAAAACTTGCTCCTTAGACAAAGATGAATGTTCAAAACTGGCTTTCTTTGACAAAAATGTATGCATGAATGGAAGACTCGAATTGCACTTATTCCGAAACTCTATTTGGGAATCCAAACGCACAAATATACTATATATTTATATATCCCATAATCTCAATGAGCGAGCTTTAGTAGGATAACCTTTACACAATGACAAAAACATAAGTCACTTGGAAGTAACTGAAACTTTGCTTCACGAAGCACAATTAATTTTGGCATAACTGATTCAATGTATGACATATATTATGTCAATTCTTATATTACTTCATTAAATTGGTTTGACGATCAACAAGATATGTCATATTACATTATTTTTCATTAATAACTATTTGTACTAATATTTGTATTAATGTTGTCACATACTATCTCATGCCACAAGTTAGTGATTAGATATATATATATACATCACTGTATGACATAGTAAAAAACCCTATTCACTTCTTCAGTATTAATTTAGTAATGCTAAACGGACTAAATTTTTGACAAAAAATTATAAACCATATGACATGGCAGCTAAACAGAATAACTCATCATTTAATAAACCATATGGACTATTTTCATTAGTGGCCATATAGAGATGTTCATGTTCCAAGGTTCACTTTTCAGGGTAGAGTTAATGATTAACCTTGGTACTCATCTGCATGGCTATGTATTATATTTTTTGATTTGCAGAAACAGTATAAACAGAAGATGGAAGAGTTTGCTTCAACCAACTTATTTATGTCTTCTTTTTCTGTGTGTGTGTGTGTGGGTTCTGAGGATACAGTAACAAATAGGGTTCAAGATCACTAGGGGGGAGTAGCAGAAACACATAGGTTCTAGTAGTTGAGGTCCCAAATTAACCATGCAATCAGCACTTTGGTTTCCTTGTCTCAAATTGTGAGCTAGCTTAGTATTGTCCAGCCTCTAGGAGTGAAACTCCAAATCAAGCTTGAGTGTGCATGAACTCGATATTATGACAAACATTGCACTAACCAAGGCTTAGGAAACTGTTTTAATTAGCCTATATTGAGGTTGCCTACATTTCCTTGTGTTCCCCTGCACCTTGAACTGAGACACTGTCACTATATATTCTCTAATATATATATATATATATATATATATATTTGTGTTTTACTTTTGCTAGCCAAGCTGCTTATGACTGTGTAATTACCCAGAGCTTGATGGAAAAGGGCTTTGCTCCATTACTTTTACTTTTTTTCTTGTTTTTACCATAAACAGAGGGTAGGTTAAAAGAGGCTTCAACATTCTGAACAGGTGGTTGCTAAACCACAATGGGACAACATAGATGATACAGATTTCTCTGTATTTGTTCAAAATTCATATTGTAGACTAGTCTTTCATCATTGCATTCTATCACCCATCTTGATCTATTATAATGGACAATTAGCATTGCCATAGCAAATTTCAGAATATATATATATATATATTTTAGATTTCAAGATTAACTACTAGAAGTTCAAAAATTATGTCTTATCTAGTAGACGAGGTGCAATTCTGTGGATATTTGAAATAAATAGTAATGTATCAAAGATGTTAATATGTTTTCTTGATTTGACATAGATGTTAGAAACGAAAAATTGTAGTGCTTTTTTTTGGCAAATATTTCTGTTTCTAGCAACTATTGTTCAGGCTAATGGATTCATTCATATTTTCATTCATAATACAGTTGCATGCGTGTTCATACTTTGGAATAAATTAGCAATTTAGCACAAATAGTGAATGCATAGTATAGTCAAACTAATTTCCATTCAAAACACTATGTGAACTAAAAATACATTTGTTTTAGTTATCTAACAAAGTAAAAAAAAGCTTCTAAGATAATTAGTGAATTGGAAAGTGCATAGCATACTCAAGGTACAAAAGATTCTCCTTTCAATAAAGAATACTCCGATTACTGTTCCTGCTCTTATTATTATTATTTTTTTTTGAAGGAATATTCTACTTTTCAATGAAGAAAGCATGATGCAAAACCTTTCAAAATCCTGTACTATAATGTATAATGAGGGTTAAAGTGGTTGTAGAAAAATTTAAGAATGAATTTGAGTGGGTTTAAGAGTGGAATTAAGGGTTTTTTTTTTTATAGTTTTAAGTGTACTTATTATTTAAAACATCATAATGGTGAACAATTGTCGAGAAATTAAGAGAAAAGAAGAACATATAAAATAAGAAGAGAGGGAAGAAACCAATCTAGGCACCAAAGCATCTAAACAAAGGGCTTTGCTCCATTACTTTTACTTTATTTCTTGTTTTTACCATAAACAGAGGGTAACAGAGGGTAGGTTAACAGCAACAACAACCAAAATTTCAACAAATATTCAAAAATCAGCAGCAGCAACCACAGTGTCTCATTGGGGGTTTGAGTGCTCACCTGAAAGGGGTCGCCGGGGTGGGGTGATTGAGTGAGATGCCGGAGTGGTGAGCGGCTGACTGGAATTGATTTTATAGTTTCGCGAGAGCGAGAGAGAGAACCCCTGCCCCAGTAAATACTGTCGACCGTGAGAGCGTGAGAGAGAGAGACAGAGAGAGAACGCCGGAGTGGGTCGCCGGAGTGGTGAGCTCAGGTGAGCTCTTGGGGTTTCGTGAGAGCGAGAGAGAACCGTGAGAGCGTGTGAGAGAGAGACAGAGAGAGAACGCCGTGTGGAATCCTTCTCGTGGGGCGTTGGTGATGTGGAATAGTCCGGTAGGGACGGTCGCCGGTAGGCACGGTCGCCGGTAGGGACGGTCGCCGGTCGCCGGAGTGGACGGTCGCCAGTCGCCGTGGAGAGATCAACGAGGAATGGGTTCGGATGTTTGGAGGGAAACCAAATAACCCCAAAATGCTTCAGTCAGCTTTGTTTTATCTCTCACCGTCCCTTTTCAAGCCTTTAATCTAACGGTTAAAATTAGGAGGCCGTGTGCAATTCAACACGGTCGACCGTGTAATAGCAGGATTGTATATATATATATATATATATATATATATATTAAAAATCTGGACAATGCCCTGGGTGTGAAAATAATAATGAAACATTAAGAAACTTATCGAAAAATATAAATATTTAGCAAAGAGGTAGATTAATTTTAATCTTAGCATTATTTAATAAAACATTTTTTCCTAAAGTTGTCCAAATCTAAACATAAAATAATGCAAAAACAGTTTTTCCCTCAAAATCAATTGTGAATTATTATTATTTTTTAAAATTAAATAGTATTAATAGTTACCAGCAATTGGACCAGCCACACAGAGGGGGGTGTGTGTGGGAGAGAGAGTTTTATTGTTTTTGAAATAGATATCTTGAAGTTTGAATTTGAAATGGAAGTAAAAAGAGAGATAAAAAATGGCTAAAAAATAAAAACTTGGGGCACGTGTGCTATTTAAACATTGACATGAGCTTTTAATGAAGAGAGACAGCTTGAAGCATTAATAGAGGGAAAAAAAAAAAGAAAAAAATAAAGAGCTTGCCATCTTAGCCTAATAAGAAAGGGCTTGGCATATATTATAGTAATAGATAATAGATAATAAATAAATAGATAAAACCAAAAGAACTTTAGGCAAATATTTGGCTATTACATTGAAGCATGAGAGTTTAGACTTGTAGCCAAAAAGTGGCTTTGGCTCTTCATTTAGCTAATGCATTGGAGTTGCTCTAAGTGAGCCAAATGGATCGTGCCCTGCTTTTTGAACAAGTTTGGTAAAGGCTCTCTTAAACTTATTTTTTATTATCAAGCAACTCGAACTTAAATTTAGAATCTAATCTTATTTAATAAATGAGTCAAGCAAAAATCGACTAAAATTTGATTCGTGAGCTTGTAAACAAATTCGTTTAAAGCTCATGAGTTAACATGCTTAGGCTGGAACAAATTTATAATATAATGACATAACTATAATTTTTATTAGAGTTCATATTATTATTGGGTTAAGATATTGCCACATCAGAATTCTTTTCTGCCACAGCATTAAGTTAAATAAAAAAAAAAAATTAATGGACCATTTTACCCTCACTTCTTCTCCCTCCTCCCTCCTCCCTCCTCTCTTTTTCCCATCATAACAGAGAAGCCTCTGTTACCCTTCCAAAATCTCCACGGCATCTCACCAACGCCGCTAGAAACCTCGCCGATCTGACCGACAGCCCACTTAGCCACCGATGCTACAAAAAATGCTACACAACTAGAAAGTTTAACCCGAATTTAAAAATTACCACGATGTGTCATGCTTTGAGTGGTTTGCTCATTCTTTCAAATAGATTCTATCTTTTTCACATACCACTAAAAGCATGACACATCATGGTAGTTTTTAAATTCGGGTTAAAGTTTCTGATTGTATAGCATTTTTGCCGATGCTACCATCTATTCTTGGCCACCCAAAAATATTGCCGGCATTCTATTGGTGTTCAAGTGATGACAGGCGAGCTCTACCACTTTCCAACGACCTTTGTATCAAAAAGTATGGACGGTGGCAATATTTTACCTCTAAGTAATCTTCTTCTCCATTTTCACTCCTACAATTCTCACTCTCTTCTCTCTTATCCCTATTGCTATTCTTTTTCTTTCCCATTTTGTCGACGGCAAGCACCAGAGGAGTGGTTGTGGGGCTTGACATTGACGTCGAGGTGCCGAGATGTTTGATGGAGGCAAACAGTGGAGAGAGACATTGGCGAGGCAACGGCAGGGCTCGAGTTGCTGGAGTTGACACCGATAATAAAGCCATCATTGGTTATGGCGACGGTGGTTGGGTTAAGGACGGTAAACTGGACGAGTGGTTGTGTATAGTTGGGCTTTAGTGGCCGGAAAGGATGGGTTGGTGGTGGCACCGCCACCGTTTGCAACTTAGGGTTTGGATAATGGGTAGACTCTGTCTATGTTGAGAGAGAGAGAAGAGTAGAGGAGGAGGAGAGAGAGAGAGGAGTGGCGTGGTATGGGTTGATGGGGCATCTTGGAATGGCCGAGATTAGTCCCGGCAGAGATGGGTGGAAAGAGCATTGGTTGACTGTGGGAGCAGAAGCATTGGCCTAACGTCAGCGAGGGAGATGTTTGGCCGAAGTGGATGGGATAGATGGGAGGCAATGTGGATGGTGGATTAGTTGAATCCAAAGGCAGTGCTGAGATGGGTTTGGTGTGCCTAAGAGCATCTCCAACCATCAATAGCCATTTTGCCTCTCCAAATCCCATGAACAGTGTTTTGCCTCTTCAATTTGCCTATCCAAATGAAAGGTCACTCCAACCATGACCATGCAAAATGCCTAACATTAATATTTTAATGTTATTTTGACTTTTTGTCAAACCATAATTTGAATATGATATAAACGGCTATATTTTGTAACAGAATTTTAAAAATAGTATTTTTTACCGATAATTGATATTTTAACGACAAATTTTTAATAGTTATAAATTAAATTGAAGTATGAAAAATTTAAAATTCAAAATAAAAAAAATTTGCTTTCATTTGCCAAAATTTTAAATTCAAAAATATAATTTGCATAAATTTATTTTGTTGTGGAATATGAAATTCAAAATTTCAAAAACATTTTCGGTTAAAATTTAAATTCAAAATTCAAAATTCAAAATTTCAACCGCCAAAATTCAAAATTCAAAAATTAAACCGCCAAAATTCAAAATTCAAAATTCAAAAAAAAAAAAAAACCGCCAAAATTCAAAATTCAAAATTTCAACCTGCTAAAATTCAAATTTAACCGCCTAAATTTCATCTATAAATACAATCATTTTCCTTCATCATTTTCATCAATTACAATTTCCACTTGCTTTTCAAATTTCAATACCCTACTACTATCTATGGCTTTAAATAACCTCCTCATATATGATTTGTTTTTTGATGACGATCGTAATGATATTGAGGTGATAGCAAACGTTATCATAGAAGAAGAGGAGCAAGCTAGTCGGAGACGGCCAACAAGACGTCGTGGTTCTGTTCCAGGCCACAATATCATTGATCGCGGTAGAGCGGATGGTCATGATAGACTTTATCGTGACTATTTTGCTGCAGAACCAATTTATCCTGCTCATCTATTTCGGATGAGGTTTCGAATGAGTCGCAATCTTTTTGTTCGAATTCAAAATGGAGTTGAAGCTGTATGTCCATACTTCACCCAAAGAAGAGATGCTTGTGGTGTTATTGGGCTGTCTTCCCTTCAAAAGGTAACAGCTGCAATGAGGATGCTTGCTTATGGAGCATCAGCTGATTCTGTTGATGATTACATACGGATCGGAGAAAGAACCGCCACTGAAAGTTTGCAAAGGTTTGTTAAAACAGTGGTTGCAGTGTTTGGTGACCAACACTTAAGGTTACCAAACAGTGATGACGTTGCTCGATTGCTAGCTATTGGCGAACAACGTGGCTTTCCCGGAATGCTGGGAAGTATTGACTGCATGCATTGGAAATGGAAGAACTGTCCAACTGCGTGGCAAGGGATGTACACTGGTCACATCCACGAACCAACTATTATTTTAGAAGCCGTGGCTTCTAAAAATCTTTGGATATGGCATGCTTTTTTTGGGATGCCTGGATCACTTAATGATATTAATGTGCTAGACCGATCTCCTATTTTGGTGAACTTGCTGAAGGACGTTTTCCTCCCGTCAACTATACGATTAACGGGCACGATTATACAAAGGGGTATTACTTAGCTGATGGTATATATCCTAAATGGTCAATGTTTGTAAAATCAATCTCATGTCCACAGGGACACATGAAGGAATTTTTTAAAGATTCTCATGAGGCTGCAAGAAAATATGTGGAGCGAGCATTCGGTGTGCTCCAAGCACGGTTTCAAATCATTCGTGGGCCTGCCCGTTTTTGGGATGAAGAAACACTTCACGATATCATGACAGCGTGCATAATAATGCATAATATGGTTATTGAGGATGAGGAAGATACCAGTGACACTGATATGCCTTATGATTTTCCTAGCGAGCCTGTATCAGTGTCACATGAGCGTACATCAGACCTAGTAAATTTCATTGAAACATATCATCGCATTAGAGACACCCAAGTCCATAATCAACTCTAAGAAAATTTAGTTGCACACTTGTGGAAATGGCATGGAGCACATTAGGAAATTCTATCACTTTTTTTTTTTTTTAGGGTTTATGTTTACTTTCAGCATGCTTGTATCAGGTTTTTTTTTCTTTTTTATTTTCTATTTCTTCAGTTTGTTATGTTGTTGTGCTTCCCATGTTTTATTTGTATTTTCACTAAGAAAAATGTAACATGTTTTTGTTGTGCTAAATCTGTATGTTGTCTTCCCTTAAAAAAAATTAACTGCTGCTAAAAGAAAAATAATGCCATATTAAATAACACTTAAGTCTTATAAAAGAACAACACATTAAACATTTTAAAGGATTTGAAATACTAAAACAATTAACTGCTGCTATTCCATACTTCTTCTAACTATATCCATCTTCAATTTATTATAAAATGCTGCCATTCCAGGATCCATGCTAGAAGTATCAATCTTCATAATTCGCTCATCTTCTTGTATTTTTTGTAGGCGTACTTTTTCTTTCTCAACTTGAAGCAATTCTTCTTGGTACGCTAGCATCTTTTGACGGTGTTCTTTTTTATCACGTTCTACTGATAACATTTTTTCCGTGTATTGAGCCAAAATTAATGAAGATGGGCTTTGGGTGTTTCCTCTACTTTCTCCCGCTTTTTGATTTTTTAACTGTTGTTTTGAGGCCTTTCTACCAAGTGGCCTTTCATTGAGTGATACATTATCTGCCTCTAAATTTATTGACTCTGGACTCATGGGAAATGAGGAAGCTGGACTGGCGTTGTTCGAACTTTTTGACTTTTTGTTAGAAACACCACTTCTCCATTTAGGGTGATCCTTTAGTATTTCCCAACAATGATCCAACACAAATACTTTGGTGGTTTCCTTTTGGTACATTTCTTTTGCTTGTTCAACTTGAACAATTATAGAAAACAATTATTTAGTATATATAAAAAAAATATATAATTAGAATAAATTCAAAACATATCCAACTATGTGAAATTCTAAATTATTAATGCCTTGTTTTGTTCGGTAAATCCACTTTGATTCATTTGTTGAATTTTTGCAAGACACCCAATAAACTTACTCACATCATGGTTAATTGTACACCATCGATTTGAAAGAGATACTTGGGTACGACGATAGTCAACTTTTTGATTTGCCACAAAATAGTCATGTATTTGTTTCCAATAACATTTTTTACTACGATCAGTACCGGTGATCGCATTAAAGCCCGTGTTGACATATGCAGATACGAGAAGAATATCCTCTGCAACTAAGAAGTTGCTCTTTGTGATTTCTTTGTTGCAGCTCTCATTTCAGTAGGGATTTGGGTTGACAATTCTGGTTCATTAGAATATTGGTTGGCATTGTCAGCACTTTCGCCACAAAAATTATCATCAAAAACCACATCACCGCTTAAGAGACTAGTGAAATATTGATTATTTTCAGAATCCATCTGGACATGAAAATAAAAAATAAAAATTAGCCACAATAAACATAATATTCAATGCACAGTCCTTATATTATAATGTGCACCTTACGCAACTTGACCTCAATTAGGACAAATGCAGTACATATTTTGTAAAATTGACTGTTGGATTATATGACCTACTTATCAATTTCATGTTTACCAAAAATCACAATGATCCAACGGTCAGTTTATGAAAAAACTAACTAGGAAAAAAACGGTGATATTTTGAATAACAAAAAATGTCACAATTTTTCACATTAACATATACTAGAAACTAACCGTTGGATCACTGTGATTTTTGCCAAACATGAAATTGATAAGCAGTTTATCTAATCCAACGGTCAATTTTTCAAATTTTGAAATACAAGTTATAAAATTAGAATAAATACTTATCATGTTATAATAAAAAAAAAAATTACTTAAAGGAAATGAGTTAAATGAGTTATAAGCAAAATACAAAGTAACAGATAAAGTAAAAGACAAAACATAATTGATTTTCGGTAAAAATAACAAATATATAAAATAAATAAAGATAAAAAGTAAGACATATCATGTTTATCTTCTAGTTTCTTCTAGAAGAAGAAAAAGAAGATTGTTGACAATGGCCATAGCAAGTCTGACCTGCTCAACCTCAAGTCTTCAAGCTCCCTTCTCTAGAGGCGATCAATAACTCCCTTCTCTGCGCAAGAATGCTTGCAATGAAAGACACCAGAACCCTGTATCAAAAGGAAGCCATTTTGAGATCTTGGTGATTTTTCTTGGTGAGGAAGGTGGTCTGGTACAGTCTTGGTGAGGAAGGTGGTCTGGTACAGCAATGGCTCTTCCCAAATTTTTTCTTCAAAAATCAGCTTGTGGATGCTCATCAGGTATGTCTTTTATTCATTTTATAGATCAAATTTGCTGCACAAATATCAGTCGCATAACAGGTTTCCGTTGAGAGAGAGCCGTTGCACAATTCAAATTTGGAAAAATTGCTTACGTGGCTAATTTGCCGAGAGCTCTCTCTCTCCTCCATCTCTCGACAAATTTGCCGAGTGAAATTGGGTGGAGGCATTTTGCCTTGAGTTTTGCCTCTTCCGTTGGAGCAGCTTTTTTTCACTTTGGGAAGGCAAAATGCCTAACAGCATCAAAATAGCTACTCCGTTGGAGTTGCTCTAAGGCACTATTTTAAAACCAATATCGTTCATCGAACCGGAAAAGTGACCGGGTTAAGGGTTAACCAGTTTAACTGTCAGGTCAACTGTGTTGAATCGTGACGTTATAAATATATTAATTATTTATTAAATAAAACAAAAAAAAATCTATAAAAGTTATAAAAAATTAAGGTTAGTTCAACTAAAAAAATATAGACTTCTAGAGTTGCTAGTTAAGTACTTAAGTTAGCTCCACTAAAAAAAGAAAAAAAAAAGGGCGCGAGGGGCTAGAATGCTTCCGGCTTAACCATTTTACTATTTTAGAGAGTTGTTCTATTGCCACTTCTATCTTATTTCTTTTCCCAAACAAATCAATTTATATCCGGTCTTCAGAGTTGCCCTCTTTTAGAATTTGGGAGGAGCATTTCAGTCATTTTTTTACTAAATTGAAAAAATCAGTCGGTTCAAGTGAACCGTTGATAAAGCCATTAAACAGGGTTTTGCAAAGAGAGCAGCTTTTTAGATGTATGGGTTTTTGTGGGTTTAACCAATTGGAGAGGAGACCGTTTCCCTGTTCAACCGGACGGTCCGAGTTTGATAACATTAGTATGAGGGAGAGGAAGGAAAGAAAAGAGAGTGAGGGTAAAATGGTCATTAAGTAAAAAAAATTTGACTTGCTGTGGCAATATCCCCGTCCAAATAAGTAAATTGATTTCTGGCTAAATTATATTTTTACATGATTTATATAAGAAAATATATGTTTTATAAAGTAAATTATTACATTTTAAATATTATGTTTTTATAAGGGCTTAAAAGCAAAAACACAAACAAATTGGAGATATTTTGACTAGGCTTTTGAACGAACCTGTAATTGGATATGTGCACAACCTTGTGTTTAAACTCGTGATTTAAGCTCTCTTTTTTCTTTTTCTTTTTTTTTTTTGACCTTTTTGTCCTTTTAATATTGGTTGGCAACGGAGGCTAGGTCGAGGGGAGCTTACCGTGTTTGGTTTTATTTGCGCTTGTGAAGGGTACGGTGGAGATAATGATAGATTGTAGTAGTAGAAGAGATGAGAGATGTGAGGGCTTGATTCTCACTCTTTGGAATTAAAAATCATAACCTTTCAGTGAGACTTTAAAACTCATAACCTTTCCGTCCAAAAGAGTTAAAAGAACACCATCATTTTAATGCATTCCTATACTTGTAAAATCCTCCCACAAATTTCAATGAAAAGAATAAGACCGGACTAATAGAAAAATAATGGTGGAACGAGAAAGTTAAATAACTTCATGTTTGTCCTGATTGAATGGATAGGAGAGAAAGCTAAGGCACCGTTTGAATTTGATTTTTATAAATACTTATTTACTTTTAAAAATTTTTTCTAAGAAATTATATATTGTAAATTATTAAAAAAGCAAATAAACAAGAAAATATTTTCAAAATTACCCTTACTTGTGGGTTATTTTAAATTTTATATCAATAAAGTGTATATATGGGTATAGTTGATATTGTGAAGCTGTATATCGACATAAATGTTATTTTATTATTTATATCTTTTCTCTCTCCTATTTCTTTTCAAAATATCTTCAATTTGAAAAGATTAAAAATAGGTTCAAAATTCCTCAAATATCTCTCCATCAATGGTCTTCTATCCTAATTTCTCTCCCTTATTTCTTTTCAAAATATATTCAATTTTAATATGCTTTCGTACGTTTTTGAAATGCACATATAAATAAATAAATAAAAATGGCTATACTCTCACATTATATAGTTTGAAAAAATTAATCTCACATTTCTTCCACCTAAAATATAATTACTCTTTTTTAAAACACCAGAAAAACGGAAATAAGGGGAAACACTTTTCTTTTCTCATATCCAAACAATAGTGTAAATGAACATCGTCTGCCGGCAAAATTTTGCACATTTCGTACTGTGCTATAGTAGAAGGGCTAGGACCTTCTAGGATTAGTCTGGGTTTACATTTTGGCGGGAAAGGGGCGAGAGCTGAGCTACAAGAGATGTTCTAGAGAGAGAGAGAGAAATGGCGAACATGCTGATCAACCAGATGGGTCTTCCCAAATCAATCGCCAACATCTTCGCAGCTCGCAATATCTTAACTGCCAAGGTAATTTTCGTTTGAAGCGCCATCGGTTTTATATTCTTTGATACTGTTAGGGCTTTGATTGATACATCAATCAATGTATGATCACTTCCTAAGAGACTCTCTCTCTCTCTCTAATGAAAAATATGAATTTGACGATTTCACATCTTGCAAGTGCAAACAGCCCCTAACTTAGCCCCATCACCGAAGAGTCTATATTTCGTACTCTTCATCATCACCACTAGAATATCATGGTCTTGCTAATTTATATTTATTTATTTCTTCTGGGCCCCAATTAAATTTGTCTGGATGGCTGAATTTTGGCATTTCTGGATAAAATAATTATTCCGTCTGAATTTTGCCTAATTTAATGATTTTTGTCTTCTTTTTTCTACCAAATTATTATTATTATTATTTAAAAAAAAAAAAATCAATTCTGACAGTTTTTCTGCCTGAATTGTTCCTACTTGAGTTTGGGCATCTCGTTGGAATCTGAATTCAGTTTCCTGATCACCTACATGATGTTGTGGATGTTGCCGCTGTTGATCATGCATGTGTGATCAGACGCAACAATCACGCACGCA
>JAESVK010053440.1:0-17680 GCA_017140935.1 Hamamelis virginiana | reverse complement strand
ACCTCCTTGTGAATCAAATCATGCAGCAGTGTGGTAGCCATCCTTTGGTATGTCGTGCCAGCATTCTTAAGGCCGAAGGGCATAACTCAATAACAAAATGTCCCCCATTGTGTAATGAAAGCTGTCTTTTCCATATCTTGGGAAGCCATCTTGATCTGATTATAACCCGAAAAGCCATCCATAAAAGACAAGAGTGCATGGCCAGCAGTGTTGTCAACCAATACATCTATATGAGGCAGAGGGAAATCATCCTTAGGACACGCCTTATTGAGATCTCTGAAATCAACACACATTCGTACTTTCCAATCCTTCTTAGGCACTAGAATGAAGTTGGCTAACCATTCAGGGTACTCTACTACTTGCAAAAAACCGGCGTTTATCTGCTTGACCACCTCATCCTTAACCTTCAAGGCCCATTCTGGCTTCATTCTTCGCAGCTTCTGCTTGACCGGCTTCATGTTCAGATCAGTGGGGATGAAGTGCTGCACAATGTCGGGATCAATGCCTGGCATATCTTGGTACGACCATGCGAAAGCTTCAATGTTCTTTTTCAAAACCTCTACCAATGATTCTCTCTCTTGCGGCGACAGTGTTGATCCAATTTTAATTATTTTAGGTGATTCATCCGTCCCTAAATTGATTGAAATTAATTCATCCATGTTAGGTTGAGTGTGCCCCTTTCCATATTGCTCGTCGAGCTCAGGAGGAACATCCTCTCGCGGGTCTATGTTCATGCCATACAAATCCAATGATGATAAAAAAGAGACACTGCAAGAGAGATGAGAAGAGAATGAATATTTCTTTTTATTAATTGAAAGTTGAATAACAGAACACAGAAGATGAAACAAACTGACACTCGTACCTCTTTAAGGTTGAGGTTTTTATTGGAAACAAGGAAATCCTACACTATTACAAGAAAAGCAGGGAAATCCTATTCTACTGAAGACACCTACAAGTTATCATCAGATGGAAGTGACTCGATCCCCTCACAACCATGGATGAAAGGACAATCTTCTAAGCCCCAGTTTGATAAGGGTGGAATTGTGGGTTTAATTGGATAGATCGCATCGACTTCATAAGTATGCAATTCGAGACACATAACCGCCTGCTCGAACATATCTGTCATGGCACCAGCATCAAGGTCTTCAACCCAATCCTTTTCTTTCTTATGGGTCTCACTAGTAACAATATCATCATCCACTGAAGCAGTAAGAGAGCACCATTCATCACCAAAGAAAATCTCAAACCCAGGAACACTGATCTTCTGATCCTCAAGGTAGCACGGTTCAGGGAAACCACAATATGGAAAGTTATCATCCTCCTTGACGAAAGCCCCATTCAAAGTTGGTCTGTATGGCTCAAGGATTGAATCAGGGGTTCGTCCTTTCGCCCTCGCGGAGTCTTTCTCTTTCTTCTTTTGAGCCATTTTCTTCTTATCTTCCTTAGTGGGTTGATAGCCTAGCCCATAAGGATGGATAGCAGACGGGTACTTCAAAACTTCAGCGATGCCTTGCAACCTTCGGCCCAATCCCATTCCAGGGAAGAATCTCATTCCTTTCATGATCTGTCCTACGTGCAAATTCCCATAAGGATTATAATCAAGAGGTATCAACTCCTTCTGCTCGGGCTCTCCTTCGATAACCTGTACATACTCGAACCTTGACAGTAACACTTCTGACGACTCCTGACTAATTTCACAGATTGGCACTCGACTATTTCGATTCATCTCCATATCCCCTTTCAAAGTGACCACTAATCCCTTATGTGGAAACTTGATTCTCTGGTGAAGCGACGATGGCACAGCCCCGGTCGAATGAATCCACGGTCTTCCCAAAAGCAGATTAAAACTGGCTGGCACATCTAGGATCTGAAAAGCAATTTTGAATTCAACTGGCCCAATAACAACTGGAAGAGTTACCATTCCCACAACTTCTCTGCGAGTGTTGTCATAAGCCCTGACAGTCTGTCCTGATGGCAAAAATTCAGATGGTTCAATCCTCAATGTAGTAGTAGTACTGAGTGGACATACATTCAATGCTGACCCGTTGTCAACTAAAACTGTGGGAACTCTCTTTCCCATGACATCTACTGTGATGTACAAAGCCTGCAGATGATTACTCCCACTCTCGGGTAAGTCAGATTCAGTAAATAAGATGGACGGTCCATGATGAACCGGATTTACCAAACCTACCAAACCCTCAGGGGACGTATCAATAGGAATCTGCACCTGATTGAGCAAACGAAGCACTGTCTGCCTGTGTTTCTGTGAAGCCATAAGCAATCCCCAAATTGTAGTGTTAGCCTGTGTTCTCTTCAACTGTTTCAGTATCTCTTCCTCTTCTTCTATGACATCTGATCGCTGACTCTTCTCTAATTCTCCCAATGGATTACTGGCTTCCAAATGAGCTAGCTTGAAATGGCGTCCGCCTCGAGTCAGATGGTCTACTTCCTCATCACTGGCCCACAGATTCTCTATGGTTTCAGGTGTGTTCATGAAATCCTCCTACTCAATCATACCGATCAAATCACTAGCAACAGTGGATGCATAGGCAGAACTATGCCATTTATGGGAATCAACCCATGGGGATCTAGGGTAAGTAGCATGGTAGACAACTTCTCTGTCTTCTCCGGTGACCTTAGCAACTGCAGAGGTCCTATTCTCAAACTGTTCCCGTAAGATATCCTGACTCAACTCTTCAGGTGAAGAAGGAATAACTGGTTCAACTTCTGCAGGCAAATCATCCCACCCCGTTGGAATGATAGGTTCATCAGAAATCTTTCTAGATGAATAGAGCACATAATAATTAAATTTGCCGCTTGATTCTCCTAACAATCCGACCTCCGGGTCTCCCGCTAGATATCTCTCCTTCAACTGACGTTGAGAATTCCCACTTCTAGGCATTGCCTTAGGAGTTTCAGGTCGTAAAGGCTTTTCAAGCTGTACAGGTTCTTCAGGCTGATACAACTCTCCATCATCAAGTAAATCTTGAACCAATTTCCCTAAAACTCTGTAATTCTCCGTGTCATGCCCGAAGATGTTGTGGTACTAGCAAAAAGGTTTATTGGAGCGGGGTATGAGTGGGGTAATGAGGCCTTGGGACTGGGCTTGGTAAAAGGCTTCGGTTAGGGTAGTTTTGAGTGGGACATATGGGCGGATTGGGTGACGAATTTTTGGGTCATCGAGGCCCAGGGCATTGATTTAAGCTGGTGGCGGTACAACATGAGTTGGGAGAGGGTTACTGGTGACATTTGGTTGACTTGGTGGATTTCGTGGGGTAATGACTTTCTTGTCAATGAGGTCTTGGATCTCATGGCGAAGACGCATGCATTGGTTGGAGTGATGGCCCTTAGATTGGTGGAACTGACAATACTCATTCTCCTTGAAGTTTCTAGGTAATGGATCTGGAAGAGGTCGAGGTTCCAGAGGGGTAAGGAGACCACGTGCCTTCAATTTCTCAAGGACACGTTCCTGGGACATGTATAGATTGGTGAATTGGCGGGCCGACTCTCTAGCTTGGAATGGGCGGTTTGATTGGGTAGCTTGAATAGGTTGGGCGATGGCATTAACTTCAGGGTTGGGTTTGCGGTTGAGAGGTGGTTGGCGGTTTCTGAAGGGTTCTTCGGCCTTGAGAGTCCCACTAGCCAGAGCATCTTCAACTTGAGTACCAGCAATAACAAGGGCCTTGAGATTAGGGAAATACTGTGAGAACAAATACTTGTTGTAAATGGGCAAGAGACTCCTCAGTACCATCTGCACCTGCTTATCATTTGTAAGCCTGTGAGTCATCTGCGAAGCTTTCGCCCTCCATCTGGAAATAAAGGCAGAGAAACTCTCCCTCGGTTCCAGCTTAGTAGTCTCAAGATCCCTACGAGTCACATCAATCTCAGTGTTGTACTTGTAGTGATTAGTGAACTCATTGCAAACATCCTCTCATGTCTTCAACTTAGTTTCATCTAAGGATAAGAACCACTTCGAGGCTGACCCTTTCAGTGATTCATGAAACATCTGGGCCAACAGCTCATCATCGGCTCCACGAGGTTGCATCGCCCTCACATACATCTTCAAATGGGTTTTAGGGCAATCCATCCCCTCAAACTTCTCTAGCTCAGGCATCTTAAAACTAAATGGCATACGGGCCTTGGGGAACAGTGAATAAGATGTCACATCGACCATGTCATCAGACAGACGCATCCCCTTCAGGGCTTTCTCTAAGGCTTCAACCTTACTTGACAACAGAATCGGATCCCCAGAAAGGAACCTAGATCCATCGGGCTCGCCATCCAGATTGATGGGCTTATACTTAACACCTAACTGGGCTTTGGCACTGTCATCAACTTGGGCCGGGATAGGTGGATCAGAAGTACTCTTCGGGTTCTCTAAGTGGGCCTCCCTAACCTGATCTGTACTAATCTGTTTATCTTGGGACATTTTCTTAATATGTTCAGTCTCACGGGCCAGGGCATCAATTCGATCCATGATAGCATTCAATACTGTAGCAGTGGTACTGGATTCTCCGTCAGTCATTGTAGGTGTGGTTGGGGGTTCGATACTAAAAAGACGCCCTCTAGAATCACGACGCCAGGCCAGAATTCTACACCATGAAATGGATTTTTTTAGAAAAAAGGGAAGAGTCCATGACGCTCAAAACCTATTGACAGACTATCAAAGAGGTGCTATCCAAATAGAAAGAAAGAAAAAGGAGAAAACCGTCCTATCATAATTCTGATTCACTTCCCTATTTCACAAGGGCATTTCCTTAGAAATTAGGAAATAAATCGAAATCACCAATAGGAAAATAAAACATGACTGACCAAACAGGGCTCAAAGAGCAATTCCAATGACCAGTCCTTCATTCTTGGGACACTTTCCTTTGAATCGAAGGTTTTAGTCAAAACAAGCCAAAACAACCTAATCACAGAAAAGGGTATGTACCTTTAGAATATTCTCTTCCACCCTCAAAACAGTCCTTTCGTTCTAAGGACCAAAATCCTTAAAATAAAGGGCCTATATTAAAAATATCAAAGTTTATCCAAGGGTACTATATCCCTAAGTTCTAGCATTCACAAACAAAGCTCACATCAAATTGGGACAATTTCGGCAGCATAACGACGCAATTATGTGCTAAAAGAAATTTGGCAGTATAACGGCGTAGGTATGTGTCAAGGGAAAATTTTGACAGCATAACGGTACAGTTAAATACCAAAAGGAATTTCGGCAGCATAACAGTACAATTGTGTGTCGAAATTTCGGCAGCATAACAGGTGTGTGCAAGCACTGTAGGGTAGAGTGTCCTACAGGCTGTCTACATGGACTAATGCAAAATGTGGGTTCAAAGGTTCCTATTGTAGACCAATCCATATACCTAACCACATGTGACACATGGCGTGCCGCGTGGGTCAAACAGTACTGACTGGTCATTGATATACCCCGAAGGGTACTTGACAATAAGTTGATGGTTTCGTCATGATTGCCCTAGTGTCGAGTGGAGACAGGGATCAGGACTAGACCATCGTTTGGCAAGGCAACATCGTCCTATCACACAATGACATGCAGCTAATATAACTAAAATGATATGCAATCACACAAATGCAAGTGGTTGATTTTAATTAATTTAAGAATTTAAATAGTCCAATTAAATCAATGAAGTTTAGCCCTCGATGTCCCTAGCGGAGTCGCCAATTCTGTGGACCAGCCACCGGACGGGGCTTTATGAGGAGGGTCCACATCATCACTGGGCGATGTGATTAAGGGATTTTTAGAAAACAAACAAAACAAAGGAGTCGCCACCTTATTTTTAAGGAATAAGGAAACCATGAAAAATATTTTATTTTTAAAATCAAAACAAAACAAACTCCATTTTCAATGAAAAGACAGTCTTCGAACCGAAGTTGGATCCGGGGGCTAGGTTATGACGTGGGAAGGTTCCAAGCTTTCACTTGTAGGCACCCACCTCGCCCTAATTAAAGGACTTCTAATTTATTTGGGCTATTTAAATTTCTTATTACGAACAATCCTAAATAATCTAAATCAACCAATAAAGTAGTGATATAAAATGCAGTAATCTATATTAGTTATATTAATAATAATAAAATACAAACAAACCCTAAGAACCTAGAATACCCTACGGGCATCCTAGGGCGGACTTGAGCCCTATTAGCGCCTACGTAACTTACTAGTATCACCTAGCAAGTATCAAAGTCCACGTAGTTCAACTACCCTAGGACTCTCCTATTGTAATCGATCACATCATCAAAGGTACTCAACCTAATTCAAGACTCTAACTTCGAGAGTTTTTATTTGTTTAAAATCATTTATTCAAAATCATTTCAAATTAAAAGACTTTCTTAAAATTCAAATATTCTAAACAATTCTTATCTTTAGAATTAAATTCCAATTGAAAATCTTTTTCAAAGATATGTCAAGAAAACAAATCATATTGAGAGGAATTTCATTCCAAAGTAAAAATCTTTAAAGTATTTCAAATCTTTTTGAAAATCATTTAATAATCAAATATCTCATAAAATCATGTTTATTTCATAAACATTGCATCAATAATCTTTTTAGGAAATCTCTCGAAGATTGACTCTTAAATTAATTAAAATACTCAAATCTGAGTATGACTTTTACAACAAAGGATAGTCCTAGGAAAGGTCAAGTGACCTTCCTAAACCTAGGGTCTCTAACTAGCCCTAAAGTTAATCTAAAAACCTAATATACTAATGCAAATGCATGCTGTAACTTAAATAAATCCAAACAAATATACATGAAATTGATCCTAACAATACATGATAATGCTCCTAAATGCATACTAATTAATCTATGTGAACCTAAGCATATTTCAAAGTTGGATTTGGCCTTAAAATAATTTTTAGAAGTGATTTAAGGGCATAAACAAATCCGGACAGATTTGAATATGAACCTTTAACCACTCTAAAAGTCATGAAAACAAAGAATAAAAATGTGAAAATGTCCTAGCATGCTTTCTACATGAATATTTTAAATTACTATGCAAAAAACATGTCAAAAATTACACCAAAATATGCTTAAACGATTAATTTAAACACAAGGGAAGGATCTCACCTTTGCACGCTCCCTCGTACACATTTTTATATATCCAAACCATCAAATTGATATCACAAGGGAAGGATCTTACCTTTGCACGCTCCCTTGTCCACATTTTTTATATTCAAACAATCAAATCCATGGCAAGTGTTTAAATAATCATAAAAAGCATAAACAAAAAAGACTCAAGACTCATCACATGTCAAAATAACATATGAACGTACTCATATTACCATTAAAATCACCAATCAATTATCATGAGATTCAAATAACAACATGAATATATCCACATTTACTCTAAACATGCTTACACATAAAATAATGGAAAACTCATCCTAAACATGATTACTAGCATAAAATAATAGCAAAACTAATCCTAAACACATCTAATCACATAAAATCATAATGAAAAATATCCTAACATGCTTGCTAAACATATATCATAATAAAACTAACCCTAATCATGCATGTTCACATAAAACAATGATAAAACTACTTCTAATCATGCAAGCACACATAAAATAACAAGAAAACTAACCCTACTCATGCATACTTACATAAAATCATAAAAATGCTAACCCTAATCATGCATACTCACATAAAATCATAAAAAAGGCTAACCCTAATCATGTTTGCTAACATACAATCATAATAAAAAACTATGCTAATCATATTTACTCACATAAAATAACAATAACAGATAACCCTAATCATGTTTGCTAATATATAATCATAGTAAAGCTAACCCTAGACATGCAAACTATATTAAACAAGCCACCTACAACAACTAATATCATTCTAACATATGCAAGCCACTAAAAATCCATACATATAATACATATTAAAACATGGAGATGAAAGAGAAGATCTACATCAAAATAACAAAACTTGAACTAGGATAGAACCCTTACATTTTCTTCCTCCTTCTTGGCTATGTTCCTTCAATCCCCAAGCCTTGAATTCCTCCTTCCTCTCCCTCCTTAGCCTCTGGTTTTCTCCCAAAATGATGAATCAAAAAACGAAATTCTAAACCCTAGCCTCTTGGTCCTTCCTTCTCTAACTCTATCATGGCATATTTATAGAGTTAGGGTTTTAAATCTTGAATGGTTGGGATTAAATGCACTAAAACTCATCCTAGGGCTTAGAATGAATCCCTCTAGGGTTTACAATCTGAGTTCCTTCGAAAAATCCCCCAAAAAATCGAATTAAAACGGCCAAAATAGGTGAAAATTTCCAAAAATAAAAAATGGGGTCGACCATCCTGGTGACCATCCTAGCCTGGACGGCTGGCCGTCCTGGGCTGGACGGTTGGCCGTCCTAGCTAGGACGGTCACCTTAGTGACTTCCCAAATTTTGTCCCATTTTCAATGGGATTTCATATTTTGGCCATATTTTGGTCAAATCTGATCCAAATTCGATGGTTCAGGCTCAAAACGACCGTGTTTTGATCCTCCACATTTTTAGAATGTTTTTGGGTTAAAAATACTTGACCACGGTCAAGGGTTTTAGCAAAAAGCTAGCCAATTGACCCGGTTGTGCCAAAATTGGTCAAATGACCATTCATTGTTTTGCAAAATTGATCAATTAGCTAGGCTTGAACCACTTCTAAAAACATGGTTTTAATATGAAATTGGTACTGGAAAACATGTTTTGAAAATATTTAATTTTGGTGAAAACGACCAATTCACTGTCAATTTGAACAAAACCCTAATTCAGCTCATTCTTACCCGTGGGATCGATTTTGGGCGAATCTATCCCAACCATTCAAAAGTTCAATTGGCATTCCAAATACACTCCCCACATCCATATAAACTCAATGAAACAATCTGTTTCAAATTCGGAGGTCATTCGGAAATTATACTAGAAAAATGACGAAAATGCCCTTCAAGTCGCAAAAACCCTAATTACCTATCGAGCTCTCATCATAATGCCATGAAAATTTACAGGGATGTTCTAAAACACCTCAAAAGTCGAATGCAATACAAATGGGTTGATTCCAAATCAAATGTACACATGAAATAATGAATCGTCCTTTTCATCAGAAAAGGGCAATTTGGGCAATTTGGTCTTTACAAGGCCAATTCCTCACCAAATAATCCACTCTTCGAGTTGATCATTTGTATAAGTATATGATAGAAATAATTGATAAAAATGGGGTGTCCACAATAGATCTTTCAGAGGTCTGAAGGTTTGAAAATCCAAGTCAACAATGGAGTTTTTGATCGAAGAAAAAGAAAAGATGGAAGAACACCGGAGTGGTACGAGGGATATTCATTTCAGAAGTAAAGAAAAGAGGGATAAGGTATGTGATTGGATTCTCTTGAGAAGAAAATACGAAGTATCAGGGTGTTATGATGGTCTGAGCATCTAGGAAAATGCGAAGGGTTTAGGGTTTAGGCTATCAGTAATAAAGGAAGGCTGATGGGACTTGAAGTCTAATCATGGAACGGCTGAAGGACGGTTGAGCAGGTATTTAATTTCTTATTTAAGATTAGATAAAGTCGTTTGGATGTAGATTAATTAATATAGGCCAATCAGATTGGGTTTTGGCCAAATATTAAGGAATTTTAAATTTTGAAATTCTTTAGCAAACATTTGTATCAATGATTTGAATTTTAGCGGCCAGGTGATTAGTAAAGGCCGCGATTGGCCAAGTCTTGATAACATTTTGAGGTTCAAATCTTTGGATTGTGATTTTGATTTGAACTCAAAAGGGGTGCAAAGTGTTCACGGTGAAAATTACCGGCCAATGATGATTGGCCACGTGGAATTAATTTGGGAATTTCAGCTGGCTTAAAAATTGGAGAGTTGGTTGATGTATAGAGCTAGCTAAAAAGAGTTCAAGTTTAATGGGACACGTGGCTAATCAGTGTTTAAAACAAAGACGAAGAGTAAAATCAGACACGTGGCAAGACTGAAGTGGTTAAAATACAAATTAAATTAAGAGATTAATGGAGATAGCAATAAAGGTGGTTACTTAGAGATAATGGCTGAGGAGTTTCAGCCATGATAGAAGACTGCGTATGGAAAGAAAGGCCACAAAGCCACGTTTTTGCTATTGAAGATCATGGATCAGTCACGACCAGAGAATGGAGCAACATGGAACGGTTATTTGATCATGGAGGAGCAGTTTTCCAGCCGTGAAGCTATAAAATGAAGATGAAGAATAACGTTTCAGCCACCAACAACTTCAACAATCAACTACAAGCATCAAATGCCTTGCAATTCTTTTTATTTTAATCAATTTCGTTCAAGTCTTTAATTTAGTTCAATTCTGTATTTATTTCTGCATCCAACAGCATTTTCGTTCAAGCATCTATCATGACCTACAAGGGATTGGTAAGCTTATCATTTGTAAGTATTTCAATTTCATCAATGGAGTTCAAGTTCTTTTCAGTTTGATTTCATTCACATGTTTTTACTTTTATTTATTGATTGTGATTTCTTGTATAAATCATTCACATTAAAGACCCATAGGAAGTAGTACCCCTGACTTCCATTCAATCGCCTGATCGTAAAAATAGTGACCTTCTAGGCCTTGAGATCCCCGGTCTTAAGCTTCTACTGCCTAGATAGGTGCTTAGGGTCGTGTTCAAATGATCTCTAGACTTTAATTAGTCCTGGCACGCCCGCGCACACCCACTTCACGTAACAAGAGATTTTTAGCCAAACAAAAACCAAAAATGAGACCTTAAAACCAGGCAACCCACATACAGGGCAACCCAACTACAAAAAAGCCTACAAAGAAACTCCAAACACAAGATCTAGCTATCACAAAACAACCCACACAAAACTAGCAAGGCAAACAAAACTCAGCAGAATCTGTAAAGGCCCATTCACCGAGCACTAAAAGCCTTTGAAAACAACAGAGCACAAAAACCTCAGCGGAAAGAAACTCCCAACAACATCAATACTAGATGGAAGAATTAAATCCAAACCCAAAAAAAAAAAAAAAAACACCACAAATCTTGGACCTTAGATAATCAGAACTTCAAAAGCCAACACAAGATGATCTGAAAAATGAAAGCTCAACTGCAAACTTCCTCGCTTAACTTGAAGATTACATATAAAATAAAATAAAATAATTAAAAAAAAAAAACACTTTGATGCACCTTTCCAATAGAAACAAAACCAAACAAAACTTGGCCAATCAAATGGACAACCAAAATAGATGGAAACCTCATACACACCATATGGCACAGAGGAAGAGACCCAACCAAAGGTCATCATGAACTGGCAAGCCAAATCAAGCCTCAAAACTTCACTGTCACCATCCCGAGGCTTGCTCCAACCTCTGGAACCTAGACCTACACCCAACCCATTACCCAAAAACTACAATAAAAATGAATACTGCCATTTCCATCAATCCAAGGGCCATACTACCAATCGTTGCTTCCATCTCTGCCATGAAATCCAAGACCTCATAGATAACAAAACCATTTCCCCACCTTCTTAACCCAATGTCACCCAAAATCCACTTCCTACCCATGCAGTCCCACCACCCGCAAATATCAAAGTTATCCATGCCGACCCTTATGTCCACTGTGAGCCTATCCGCCCTCACCCTTTATTCCCTACTTCCATGATTGAAATGTTTCATCACTGTCAAGCCTGTAAGCTCATCACCCCGTACAAGCCAAGATCCAAAAAGCTTTACTGCCAATACCATGCCACTTCTAGCCATGACACGGAATCTTGTGATACATTGCGGAATATAGTACAAGGATTCATCGATCAGATTGAAATCCCTCAACCCTTCATTAACCCAAAGGGACTTTATCGTTCATAGAGACAGTTTGAGAAATATACATTCCCGGGTTTTAGTTCAAATGGGCTTCCTGAGCCTCGCAAAGTGGATAAATCGTCAAAGGATAGTACTAGTCAGTGGGCTTTCAAAGAAAGGTTTGAAGCTAGAGATCCTTGTGTGGATTTGTTGATAGAAAGAAATGGGCGGTTTAGTCTCTACGTTCTCTGCCCTGAAGATTCTTGTGAAGCTAAGATGACAAAGATTGAACCCATTAGACCTAAGGCTAGAACCAAGAAAGTCTTCTCCAAGACTGGGACTAGCCAATGGGAATTGAGAAAAAGATATGAGGCCGGAGATCCCGAAGTAGGCCTGTTAGGGGAACCTAGTGGAAAATTCGACTTCTATGTCATTTATCCTAAAATGAAGAAACCCACCTTTGAAGAACCCATTGCTCCTTCTGGTTGGGGTGATAACCCTAACTCACTTAAAGAATACGTTTTTGTGGCTCAGGTTGAACCCAAAGATCCAAACCTCATCCGTTTTGAGAAAGCTAGCCAGAGTATCCTTAAGAAGTATTTCACAACCAAGATCACCAATATGAATGGGGAAACCCATTACCGAACTGTCTATCCAAGGCAACCATGGGTCACCCAATATTTCAGATCAAGTTCGACTTCTGCAGAGTCTACCATAGATGATGGGTCAGAAAATGAGATTGATATCATAGAGTGGGAAGATTTAATGAACACACCCGAGGAGATAGCAGATATTTGGGCCAGTGATGAGGAAGATGTTAACCATGTCACTAGAGGAGGTCGTCATTTTAAGCCCACCAACTTAGAATCCGACAATCCTTTGGGAGAGTTAGAAAGATCTCAAAGCACTGAAGTTCAAGAGGAAGAGGAAGAGATACTAAAACAGCTTAAGCGTACTCAAGCCAATATCACCATCTGGGGACTTTTAATGGCTTCTCAAAAGCACAGGCAGACAGTACTCAGGCTACTTAACCAAGTTCAGATTCCCATCGATACTTCACCCGAGGGTTTAGTCAGTCTGGTCAATCCAGTTTAGCATGGGCAGTCAATATCCTTCACAGAGTCAGACCTTCCGAAGAAAGGACCTCATCATTTGCAAGCTTTATATGTCACGGTGGATACTATGGGCAAGAGAATTCCTACAGTTTTGATAGGTAATGGGTCAGCCTTGAATGTATGTCCCCTCAGCACCGCTACTTCCTTGGGCATCGAACCATCAGAATTCAAACCATCAGGGCAAACTATGAGAGCACATGGTAACACTCGAAGAGAAGTAGTTGGCATGGTCACTTTACCTTTAGCCATCGAGTCTGTAGAATTCCAAGACGATTTCCAAGTACTAGACGTACCTGCTTGTTTCAACCTTTTACTTGGTAAACCGTGGATCCATCCAATCGAGGCTGTGCCTTCTTCCCTCCATCAAAAAGTTAAGTTCCCTTACAAAGGCTCAGTGGTGACATTGAAGGGAGATTCTGAGATCACTCCTACCCGTGTACCTATCTGCGAGATCAAGCCAGAGATTGAAGAAATACCGTTGACAGGCTTTGAATACATACAGTGTGTAGAGGTTGGATCTGGATGTAAAGAGAAAATGGTGTTAGACTATAGTCCATATGGGAATATGCAAGTGGGACAGATCATGAAAAATATGGGCTTCTTTCCAGGAATGGGCTTAGGTCATTGTCATCAAGGCACACCTGGTCCCATCGAGTATCCCTCAGCAATCTACCCTTTCGAATTGGGCTATCAAAGTACAAAGTTGACAAAAAAGAGATGGCACAGAAAAGAAGAGAGGGACAGTTGGCCAAAGAAGAGGGACGAGTCCCTAACCTCACTCTGAAACCTTACCGGCCCACTCTGAATGGGGCATTTATCAAAGAAGGGGATGATTTCCCTTATTGTGGGTTCCCCAAGCCCATTTACCTTGAAGACCAGAAAGCTAGAGTTCCTGGGTTTTAAATCTTCTTCAATACTCCACTACATCTCTCTCCAACTACCGTCATAGCCGAAGAGCATACAGAGTTTGACTGGGTCGACCATATTGATGAAATCGTCATAAGGGCTATGTTCAAAGAGATCGCCTACATCGAAGAGCATGTTCATGAACCTGATCCTATCCACCTCATTGAAGATACCACCAATCCATTAACCAACTGGAGCCTTGAGTATGAGCCTCGAGTTGAAGACTCAGTCGCGGAAGATTCACTCCTATCAGATGATAGCTTGTAGGATTTCTATGCTTTTTTTCCATAGGATTGTAGAATAGGACTTTCATTTTTCCTTTTTTAATAAAATCATCCCTCCTTTGTTAAGAGGCGAATGATAGTTTAGTTTGTGTTATTCTTCTTTCTTCATAATCAATAAAATATTCATTTTCTTTATTCTTCTCATTTGCAGTTTGTTTCTCCTTTCTTCTATGGGTATACATGGCATGAATATAGATCCTAGAGAGGATGTTCCCCCTGAGTTTGAACAACGAAGGGAAGTGGAACATGCTCGACCTAATGTGGATGAATTAATATCAGTTAATTTAGGGTCCGATGAATCACCTAAGATAATTAACAATAGGGCAACTCTGTCACCACAAAAATAAGAAAAATTGGTAGAATTGTTGAGAGAAAACATAGAAGTATTTGCATGCTCGTACAAGGATATGCCAGGAATAGATACCGACATAGTACAACACTTTATCCCTACTAATCCGGGGGTTAAGCCAGTTAAGCAAAAGTTGAGGAGGATGAAGCTGGAGTGGGCACTGAAGATCAAGGATGAAGTAGTGAAGCAGATGAACGCTGGATTTCTCCAAGTAGTAGAGTACCCCGAATGGTTAGCCAATATTGTGCCAGTACCTAAGAAGGATGGGAATGTTAGAATGTGCGTAGACTTCCGGGATTTGAACAAAGCATGCCCTAAAGATGACTTTCCGTTGCCACATATAGATATCCTGGTAGATAGTACCGCCGGTCATGCTCTGTTATCCTTCATGGACGGGTTCTCATGTTATAACCAGATAAAGATGGCCCCTCTAGATATGGAGAAAACCTCCTTCATCACTCAATGGGGGACCTTCTACTATCGAGTTATGCTCTTTAGCCTAAAGAACGCCGGTTCTACCTATCAGAGAATGGCAACCACCTTATTATATGATATGATTCATAAGGAAGTGGAGGTGTATGTGGATGATATGATCGTGAAGTCTAAGGATCGAGAATGATATTTTGAAGCTTTAAGTAAGTTCCTTCAAAGAATTAAGCAATATAACCTGAGATTGAATCCTCAAAAGTGCGCCTTTGGAGTAACTGCGGGGAAGTTGTTGGGATTTATGATCACTCAGAAAGGAATAGAGGTCGACCCGAGAAAGATTAAAGCCATCACGGAGATGCAACAACCAAAGACGGGAAAATATATTCGAGGATTCTTAGGCAAAGTTCAGTTTATCGGTCGATTTATAGCACAGTTAACCATGATTTGTGAACCCATCTTCAAGCTTCTTAAGAAGGATGTGCCCACAAAGTGGAATGACGCGTGCCAAGAGGCCTTTGAAACCATTAAGAGATATTTGAGCAACCCACCAATATTAGTTCCCCCGCGGCAAGGTGAGCCTTTGCTACTTTATTTAGCACTCACTGAAACTGCGATGGGAGCTATGTTAGCTCAGTATCTACCAGATTCCCGAAAGGAGAATTCGGTGTACTATTTGAGTAAGAAGATGACTGACTATGAGGTTATATACGACGCATTAGAGAAGAAAAGTGTGGCATTGGTGTGGGTGACCCAAAAGCTCCGCCATTACATGCTGTCTTTTCAAGTGCAACTCATCAGTCGCATGGACCCCTGAAGTATTTATTGGAAAAGCCAGTGTTATCCTATAGGACAGACCGTTGGTTATTACTATTATCAGAGTTCGACATTCAATATGTGGTGCAGAAATCAGTGAAATGGAGAGCGGTGGTAGGGTTTTTAGCAGAGCATCCATCGTCAGTAGAAAGACCGTCTGAGTACTATTTCCCCGACGAAGAGATTCTAGAAGTAAGTAAGGAGCCTTGGAAAGTTTTATTTGATGGGGCTCATAATAAGAGAGGATGTGGAATAGGCGTATTGTTAGTCACACCGGAGAATAATTTGATACCATTATCTGTCAGGTTATCCTTCGATGCCACTAATAATATAGCCGAATATGAAGCCTGTATCCTAGCATTGGAAGCTGCCTTAGAATTGGGTGTGAAAGAATTAGAAGTATATGGGGATTCCGCCCTGATCATATGTCAGACTAGAGGAGAATGGAAGACTCGGGATAAGAAGTTGCTACCTTACCATGAATATTTAGAGGCTTTGGTGAAAGAATTTCGTCAAATTGATTTCTTTTATCTGTCCAGATTAAAGAATAAGTTCGCGGATGCCTTAGCCACTCTAGCATCCATGATAGATATCTCTAAAGATGAAGGTGTAACTCCTCTCATTATAGGGTCACGGGAAGAGCCAGCCTACTGTTGTGTTATCCAATAAAGAGAGCCGAATGATGGAAAGCCATGGTACTATGACATCCAGCAGTTTATAGAAAAAAGAAAGTATCCGAAAGAGGCATCATCCATAGACAGAAAGACCATAAGAAGGTTAGCCAACCAGTATATTCTGTATGGGGGAAGCTATACCGGAAATCACACGACGGAGTGCATCTGTTGTGCGTCAACGAACAAGAAGCTGAGAGGATAGTGTTGGAAGTGCATGAATGAAAGAATACAATCGAGGAACGCAGCGGAAGGTAGGATTTTTAAATATTTCCCATTGTATTCATCCATGAATCAACTTAATCGATAAAACGAATCAACTTTAATGTAAAAGACAATAAATTAAAGCTTACTTGATATGCTCCTTTGCGATGCTATCTCACTTTGATGATCGTTCTCGCCAATCTTCAAGCCTCAAAAATATGACGGCCTCCAATGTTGATCCACACGAACATAAGAGTTATAAAACCTCTTTGATTTTCAACACTTGAAAAACAAGCATGGAGAGGGAGAGAGAGAGAGGGGCGGCACCTAGAGAAAGAGAGCTCTTGATGAGTTCAAACTTTTTGCTATTAGGGTTCTCTCTCTTTAAATAGACCTCTCCTCTTCTTAGGGTGTTTGGTTACTAGTGCTAGCATGACCATTAACCCTATTTTGGTTACTAACACTCTTGAATTAGATATCCTTTTGACTCTTAATTAATTAACCATTAATTAATTAAAGCCAAACATATATTAATAAGAGTGCATCCCTCTCACAAGTTTAACAACCTCACTTATGTCCTTATGTGTGTGACCCATTGGGTTCATCCCAACCTAGTAGTGGCAGGGGACATCTCAATGTCGCCCAAAATAGAAACTTTCTATTTTTAGGTTCGATTGGAACAATTCCAATTTTGCCCTCAATGATAACTCTTATCATTAGGCCTTCACTAGTCATGAGTGACATCTAGCAATATGTCATGACGTACCCTAGGTGTGGGTGAATATACGAACGTGTAAATGAACCCTTCGTGCTATAAATAATCCCCCACCAAACAATGTCTTGATTAAGTTAGTTGGGTATGGATTCATGTCAAACCCTAACTTAATCATGTGTTACAAATTCACTAGAGTATAATCTCAATTAGGTATACCCTTGAAACATTTTTCTTGGTAACCTTCTGCTTTGGCCAAAGACTCCATTGAGATAGTAACTGTGAACTAACTAAGGCATTCGCCCTTTCTTATTAAGGGTGGTGATCCTCTATTGCACACTCACCTATCTTCATACATAACTCACTAGAGCCAATGAGCACCGATTACATCCTTATGATTAAGGGTGTACG
>JAESVK010053427.1:206-11315 GCA_017140935.1 Hamamelis virginiana | reverse complement strand
AATCCGGGGTGGAGTAAACACCCCAATTTTAGTTGGAAGAGTGATGGAGGAAATGCTTCCTCAAGCCAAAGCAACCCAAATCCAAATCCTTTTCAAAATAACCAAGGTTTTCCAAATCAAAATTTCCAAAATCAAAATTTTCAAAACCAAGGTTTTCAAAATCAAAGTCAAGGTCCCAACTACCAAGGTCAAGGGTTTCCATCAAACCCTAACCAAAATTTTGGTCCACCACCGGTCAACTCATACCTACCACCCCACAAGAGAAACTATGATGATGTGATTGCACAACTTGTGCAAGGTCAAGCTCAAACCAATCAAGCCATAGGGGATATGAGAACCCAATTGACTAAGTTGACCACCACCTTGGGTGCACTTCAACAAGAGAAGGGAAGGTTTCCCTCTCAACCCGTGCAAAATCCACAAGGTCAACATAGCATTGGATCCTCAAATTCCAATGAAGGGAATCATGAACATGCTAAGGCCATCACCACTCTTCGAAGTGGAAAGATCATTGACAAAACCATCCCACCCAAAGATTCCAACAAAGAAGTTTCTAAAAATTTACAAAAGGAATCTAAGGGGGATGAGAAAGAAATCGAAAATGAGCCTAGCATTCCCAACCAAAATGGTGTTGATATTGGTTCTAGCCAAGAGAGGGCTAAATTCATTCCTGCCGCCCCTTTTCCTCAAAGACTTAGGGCACCTAAGAAATTGACCAATCATGCGGAAATCTTTGAATTGTTCAAACAGGTGAAAGTCAACATACCTTTGTTGGATGCTATTAAACAGGTGCCCTCGTATGCAAAATTCTTGAAAGACTTGTGTACGGTAAAAAGGAATTTGGGTGTGCATAAGGAAGTTTTCATGACCGAGCAATCCACATCCCTCTTGCAAAACACATTGCCCCGTAAATACAAAGACCCCGGGACCCCTACCATAGAAATAACAATAGGAAGTTCCAAAGTGGGTAGAGCTTTAGTAGACTTGGGGGCAAGTGTCAATTTGTTGCCATATTCTGTATATGTGGAGTTGGGGTTGGGAGAACTAGAGTCGACCGGGATCAAACTTCAGCTAGCTGACAGGAGTGTTAAGATACCTAGGGGAGTAGTGAAAGATGTGCTCGTGCAAGTAGATAAATTCTATTTCCCTGTGGATTTTGTGGTGTTAGAGACCCACCCTGTTGTAGATCAAGGGAGTCAATTCCCTGTGATTCTAGGTAGGCCTTTCTTGGCCACAGCTGATGCGTTGATTCAGTGTAGGAGTGGGTTGATGACCCTCACCTTTGGAAACATGACTGTGAACTTGAATATTTTCAATTTGATAAGGGAAGTGGGAGAAGATATGGAGGATGAGGTGCATGAGGTGAGTAGGATAGATACCTTAGTGCAGCACCAATGGGATCTTTCCGCTCATGATGATCCCTTACAGTCTTGTTTGGTGAGTGAGATTGTTGATGATGTGGAGGTGAGTGATGAGATGGAGTTTCTATACTCCATGCTCAATGAAGAAGAAGTTATGGAAGTGAATGGGTGGGTGCCTCGCTTCGAAGCATTGCCACCCATTGAGAAAAGTCTTGTCTCATCTAGTATCCAACCACCGGAGTTAGAGTTGAAACCCTTACCCTCTGATTTGAAATATGTGTACCTAGGTGACAATGAGACCTATCCCGTGGTCATTTCTTCTCACTTGGAGATTGACCAAGAGCTTAAATTGTTGGAAGTGCTTAGAGACCACAAAAGTGCCATAGGTTGGTCCATTGCCGACCTCAAGGGAATTAGTCCCTCTCTTTGCACTCATAGGATTTATCTCGAGGATGATGTCAAACCTTCCCGCCAACCTCAAAGAAGATTGAATCCCATAATGAAGGAGGTTGTGCGAAAGGAAGTTCTGAAGTTGTTGGATGTGGGGATAATCTATCCTATAGCGGATAGTAAGTGGGTAAGTCCTATACAAGTGGTGCCCAAGAAGTCGGGTATTACTGTTGTAGAGAGTGAAGGAGGTGAATTGATTCCCACACGAGTCACCACGGGGTGGCGAGTGTGCATTGACTATAGGAAGCTAAATTCATCCACTAGGAAAGACCACTTCCCCTTACCCTTCATTGACCAAATCCTAGAGAGAGTAGCGGGACATGCCTTTTATTGTTTTCTAGACGGATATTCGGGGTACAACCAAATAGAGGTTTCCTTAGAGGATCAAGAGAAGACTACTTTCACATGTCCCTTTGGGACATTTGCCTTTAGGAAAATGCCTTTTGGTTTGTGTAATGCGCCTGGTACCTTCCAGAGATGCATGACAGGGTTGTTTAGTGACATGGTGGAAAAGATTGTTGAAGTTTTCATGGATGACTTCTCAGTCTTTGGGGACTCTTTTGATAGTTGCTTGGAGAACCTATCTAAGGTTCTAGAAAGATGTGAGGAGAAAAACCTTGTGCTCAATTGGGAAAAGTGTCATTTCATGGTGACACAGGGAATAGTCCTAGGACATATTGTGTCGTCTAGGGGAATAGAGGTTGATAAGGCCAAGATTGAACTAATTGCCAAACTTCCCTCTCCTAAGACTGTAAAAGATGTGAGATCATTCCTAGGACATGCTGGCTTTTATAGGAGATTCATTAGGGGATTTAGCGGGATTGCGCGACCCTTGTGTAATCTCTTGGGCAAGGACGTTCCTTTTGAGTGGGGGCATGATTGCGAGGTCGCTTTTTGTAAGTTGAAAGAAATGCTAACTTCACCTCCTATCATGCAAACACCCAACTGGAATTTACCTTTTGAAATCATGTGTGACGCCAGTGATTTTGCCATAGGAGCGGTGTTAGGTCAAAGGGTGGATAAAAAACCACATGTCATTTACTACGCTAGTAGAACAATGAATGATGCCCAAAGAAACTATACAACTACTGAAAAAGAGTTGCTAGCGGTGGTTTTTGCCTTAGACAAGTTTCGGTCGTACATCCTAGGTTCACCCATTTTAGTCTTTACGGATCATGCGGCATTAAAATATCTTTTGACAAAACAAGATGCCAAGCAAAGACTAATTAGGTGGATTCTACTCCTCCAAGAATTCAATTTAACAATCAAAGATAAGAAGGGAGTTGAGAATGTTGTCGCCGACCACTTGTCTAGGATCTCCTTTGATGATTCTGCTAACACCCTTCCCATATCTGAGACCTTCCCTGATGAGCAACTGTTTGCTCTTTCCCAATGCCCTTGGTTTGCGGATTTAGTGAACTATCTTGTGACTGAACAGATTCCTACCCATTGGAATGCCCAGGATAGGAAGAAATTTTTGAGAGAGGTGCAAAAGTATTACTTTGATGACCCTTACCTCTTTAAATATTGCCCTGACCAAATATTGAGAAGATGTGTGCCGGATATTGAAATACCGAGCATCATGTCATTTTGTCATAGTGAGGCATGTGGGGGTCATTTCTCTGCTAGGAAGACAGCCGCCAAAATCTTACAATGCGGTTTCTATTGGCCTTCCTTGTTCAAAGACTCTTTTGAGTTTTGCAAAACCTGTGAGCGTTGCCAACAATTAGGGGGAGTTACTAGGAGACACATGATGCCCCTCACACCCATCATAGTTATAGAGATTTTCGATTGTTGGGGCATCGACTTTATGGGACCTTTCCCATCCTCCTTTGGTAACCTGTACATCTTACTGGCAGTGGACTATGTGTCCAAGTGGGTTGAGGCTATCCCATCTAAGACCAATGACCATAAAGTAGTTTTGAAATTTTTGAAAGAGAACGTCATGTCTAGATTTGGGGTACCTAAGGCGATCATTAGTGACGGCGGGTCGCATTTTTGCAATCGCCCCTTTGAGACCTTAATGAAAAAATATGGGGTAACCCATAAAGTGTCAACCGCCTACCACCCACAGACCAATGGCCAAGCTGAATTGGCCAATAGGGAGATCAAGCACATCCTAGAGAAGACGGTGAACCCCAATAGGAAAGATTGGTCACTTAGGTTGACTGATGCCTTATGGGCGTATCGCACGGCCTTTAAAACAGTATTAGGCATGTCTCCCTATCGCATAGTGTATGGAAAGGCGTGCCACTTGCCAGTGGAGATGGAACATAGGGCATATTGGGCTATTAAACACTTGAATTTTAATCTTGATGCCGCAGGTCAGCAGAGGAAGCTCCAGCTAAGTGAGCTCGAAGAAATTAGGCAAGACGCCTATGAAAGTGCTAGGGTGTACAAGGACAAGATGAAAGCATTTCATGACAAGAACATCGCTCGTAAGTCTTTCGAGCCAAATCAAAAGGTCCTGTTGTACAACTCTAGGCTGCACCTTTTTCCTGGCAAGTTGAGGTCCCGATGGGTGGGACCATTCATTGTCAAATCCGTGTTTCCTCACGGGGCTGTGGAGATTGAGAATCCCAAGAATGGCAACATTTTCAAAGTGAACGGACAACGCCTCAAGCCATTTTTGGAGAACTTTTCGCATGAGACTGTGGAAGAGGAGCTTGTAGACCCAGTCTATTGCGAGGCCCCATCAGAGTAACTTCTTTTGTGATTATGTGTATATAGCTCTTTTACCTTTGTTTAGTTGTTTTCTTTTGGAAATTGTGGATACTCTAACCTTTGTGCAGATTTACTGTAGTGTAAATGATTTACAAGTGCTTTTGTAGCCTCTTCCCATTTTTGTCTTTAAATGCTTATCTTTTCATGCATTGAGGACAATGCTCATTCTTAAGTAGGGGGGGAGGTTCACTTGTGTTCATTTGTCATGATCATTCTCACACAATAGGTAGCTTCTTTTTGGATATAGAGTAGTATGCATAGCATGAATCATAGCAAATACTTTTGATGCAAAATTTTTCGATTTTTGAGCTTACATGAGAATAAAACTTGAGACTTATATGCTATGCTTCCTATTGAACTTGCATTATGTATGTGAACTTTCCTATTGCACATGCACGCCAATGGAGTGAAACTAAAACTTATAGCACATCACTTGAACATTTTGTCATTCCATCCATCTATTCATGTTTTCCACATTGTGACTCGCATCAAGTTATGCTCATATCGAATGCATTTGGTATTGTTAGTCTTGCAAGTCATGATTTTTGATTCAAGCACATTTTCGCTTGATTTGAGCTTTAAGGATCACATTTTCGCATGAACTTTCATTTATATGTATCATATTCATTTTGGAACAATCATACAACTTTGAAAGATGATTTTAGGCCATCATTGCTCCTTTGAACCTCAATTCCTTGAAAGTTTCCATTTCGAACCCTAATTTGAGCCAAGAGTGCCAATTCGTTCAAAGCTTAGGAACCCTAGGGTAATTGTGGAAGGCGGAGCCGTGTTAGCATGCCGTGGTACTTTTTCCCCGGTGTTTTAAGTTGGTGGTGGTTGGAAACAAATTGGAACAAGGTTTGGTGGCTTGCAAAGTTGGAAAATTGCATAAAATAGGCAAATTTGGCATTTTCAGCAAAGTGGGACCGGTACCCCTCATGGTGGGACCGGTACCACTTTACAGAATTGAATGGGACCGGTACCACTTTAAGTGGGACCGGTACCACCTGCTGCACATTGAAAATTTCGAGCTTTTAAAGCCCTAGCCTGACATTCAACCCCACTCCAACTCTTTTTCACCCACTTTTCTCACTTTTTCTCTCATTTTCAACCCCTCCCAAGCATCCTCCATCACTTTGGAGAGATTTTTACCACTCCTCACCAAATCCACCATCAAAACCCTAATTTTCCCACTTTTTCACCATACATCACCCCATTCCCATCTCATATCGCAAAAACCCTAACCCTAAACCTGAAAATCCACCATTTTACACACTCTTTCCATTGATTGAAGGCGGGTACGCACTAGAGTGGCGGTAGTGGACTTCTTTGGGTGTTTTGAAGCATTATCTTGCATTGTGGGTAAGTGTTTCAAATTTGTGAAGTTGCAAGCAAGTTAGGTTTTTGTTCTACATTTGGTGATTTGTGTTTGGGTGAAGTTTGTTATTGTTTTTGGGGATTATAGTATTGTTGGTTGTGATTTGTGTGATTATGGAGATTGTGGGAAGGAAAATGCTTTGTGATGCTAAGAGGGGGTGTTCGATGTTCATTGAAATGGGCGTGTGGGACTGTGTAGTAGCCATGCTAGTGCTACTTTGTGTTTTTGGTCTAGTTGTGACGCTTATGGCTAGGACCAAGACACCGAAAGGAGGGAAAGCCTCAGGCTCTTCTGTGGAGCAGGCAGTCAAAAAGAGAAAGGCAAGCTCTTCTCAGCCTGTGAAGAAGGGAAGGGGAAAGAGGCATGAGAGTGAAAGTGAAGAGAGCGAGGATGATGACATTGAGGCCATGTTTGATGAAGGTGGTGAAGAAGGGGAAGAGGATGAATGGGTTCAGTCACTTGCAAAAAGAGGTTTCATTTGTGAAAGGACTGTGGAAGCTTCAACCTTTATCCACACTCATCCCATTCGAGGTGCCATAGATACCCAACACTTGGGCTTCCTGTGTAGGCCTGTGGAGGGCTATCACCCATCAGTGGTAAGAGAGTTTTACTCGAATCTGAGAGTACATTCGGAAATGGAATATCACATGAAGACTACTGTAGGTGGAAAGTCCTTTCTTGTGAACACTTCAGTCATTGCTACGGCCTTGGGATATCCTCGACCTTCTCATGCGGATGGTGTCCCTTACCCATTCCGCCCTTTGACACCCTTCGATGGGGCATCCTTCGCTCGAGCTATGTGCTCAAACCCTGTGCCAATGATATCATTCAATAAAAATCAGTTCACCCCTGGGAAGCTAAAGCCCGAGTATGCATTAATGAACAAAATCATCCACTGTCGCATTGACCCAAAAGGAAAAGAGAAAGTACCAAGAGTCGATGAGATCAAGTTTCTTTTTGAAGTGATGAATGGGCGGCGAATTGACTTCGCAGCGGTGATTTGGGCAGTAATGAGGGACTTTGTGAACTTCGCAAGCAAGTCGACCTACATGCCTCATCCTTGCTTGATCACTCAGATTGTGAAAGCTGAAGGAATTAAGCTGCCTCCAAAGAACAAAATGACACTTCCTCACTTTGGTCCCATCAACAATGTAACCGAGGCAAGGAGTATAGCTGCTTCAGTGAAGCCCAGGCCAGCTCAATCCCAGTCAGTTTCTGAAGGGCCGTCCTCGTCGTCAGCGCCTAAGCCTGCAAGTACATCTCCACTCAAGAGAATGGAGCGCCGAATCAAGGGATGGTTCAAATGCATTCTGGGGAAGCAGAAGCAGATTGACCATAGACTGGCTAGGTTGGAGAAAGAGGTTCTTGTGCTTAGAGGTGACCCATCGGCTGTTGAGCTGCCAGTTCCTACCTTGGAGGGGGATTCCGATGAGCTTGACGGCTGTGTGGATGAAGATGATTTCAGTGATGAGGAGGAATCAGAGGAGGAGTAGTTGGGGGTGTTTTCTTTAGTAGTTAGGTGTTTGTGTTTCAGTTGTGTTTTTACTTTTCTAAGTCTAGTTTTATTTCGTTTAGGGTAGCATAGGGCGGTGTTGGCACAGGGTAGTGACCCAAGCCATGTTAAAGCCAACACCCGTTTTGTTTTGAAGCCCCTTTGTGTAAACCCCCGGTCATTACATGCTTAGAAGTCATTTTTGATTTTAAAGTGTCGGTTGTTCCTTTATGAACATTATGCATCTATGAATGGTTAGTTTTTGTTATGAATGCCTTATTTTTGTTTCATGGTGTATGCCTTCGCGTTATTCCATTCCACTCATTCTTATATCATTGTTCTTAGTTCTTGTTGATGGATATTGGTTTGGTGAAGCTCTTATTGGCATAATTTCACACACATGGAAAAGGGACAAGCATAAGTAGTTCAATTTCTTGCATTGTATGTCAAGTTAAAGTAGTATGCTCATGTTTGCATGTTGAAAGCGAACTCTTTTGTGCATTTATTTGTTTCTTTTCTCTTAGTTCTTATTTCTTTTTGATTCAAATCTTACTAGGGACTAGCAAGATACAGGTTGGAGGGTGTGTTTAGCACATAATTCGCCCGTTTCTACTTGTCTTTTTGTACATTTTACCTGTTCTTCAACCCTAGTTTGGCTTGATTCTGGTATTTTTAATCTTTTCATTGTTTTTTGAGCACGTGCAGGTTGCATGGTGCTAATTCCATTCTTTTGAAGGTATTCGATGAATGCCGAAGGTTTTCATCCACTAACCACAGCTTGCAAGCACATTCTCATGATCATGGTGTGCATTTATGGAGCATTCCCCGTCAAAACCTCGCCCAAGCAAGTCACTCGCTCATTTCCATGGCCTTGAAGAATCAAGTACCTTTGGAGAAGGTTTTCATGCTCATACGATCATTCGGGGCAAGCGAGGACGAAGCGAGGGACCTTGGAAGTCAAAACAGGGCAAAACAGGCAAAATTGCAGAGGGGGTACCGGTCCCACATTGGGGGGTACCGGTCCCACATGTGCAGAACTGAATGGTACCGGTCCCACTTTGGGGGGTACCGGTCCCAATGTTCGGGAAATCACCCGGGTCTTTTGTAAAACCTTCTAAACTCATGGGTATTCTCGTCCATTCATCCCCATGTCTGATGCCCTTATGGGGGGGGTATTTAAGGCTCACTAGCAGCTGTTGGGAAGTATTCTCTCTTGTTCTTAGCTTAGTTTTCTAGGGTTAGCATAGTTTTTGGGGTTTTTAGCTTAGTTTAGCTTGTGTTCTTGGATTTCTAGCTTAGTGTAACTTAGTTTGTTGTTTAATCTTGTTAATCTTACCTTGTAATCTCTAGTTTAGGTTGTTACTTTCCATTTTCATCACAAAGTTGTAAGCTACACTTGTTCTTGGTTCATTTATTACAAGCATTTACTTATTTTCAGCTTTTATGGTTGTTTATGGTTATGTTCCTCTCATTTATGGCTAGCTAAGCATTTAAGGAGGGTTCTTTGGTGAAGTTCCTCTCCAAAACCTAAGGTAATGGTGGTTTCTCAACTCAAATGCTTTAAAGTTAATGGAATACTAGCTTCTTCTACTCTCACTTCCTTTTGAACCCATATGGAGTCATATTCATGACCAAAATACGACTTGTGAGAGGTTGTATATTGGTGATGAGCACATATGATCTTCATGTGTATACTAAAATATCAAGATGAGTAGTGAAGTTGCATTCCATCATTTGTTCTATGTTCTTGAGCTTTTATTGTTAAAATCTTTCCATTCAAAGCCATATTTCACATGGACCATTTGAATGTGTATGTGTGAGAAACCACTAAGCCTAGGTTAGGAAGGAACGAATCCATAGAACCCATCCTTTCTCTCATTTACAAGTTTTCAAATCAAATCCTTGCCATTAATTTGGCACAAAAATCACAATCAAACAAACCCCATATTTGCTTGTGTTATTACATTCATTGGGTAGCATAACCTAAGAATCACTAGAACCTATTCCACTCCCTGTGGAAATGACCTAGGTACTCCTAGTTTTATTGCTAGACGATCATAAGACTCCTACGCTTGGGAATCTCATGCGCACAACACATCAATTTACGTCCAAGCAGTATCGGGAGTAGTAAGAGAACTCATTCGACAACTGGGACAAGTTGATACCCAGAGAGGTACTGATACTTTATTAGCTCGATTCAAGGGTGCGGGACCAGATCGTTTCTTTGGAAACAAAGATGCTGAGGAAGCTGAACACTGGATATACCACTTGGAAAGTATTTTCTCAGTGGTAAATTGCACTAGTGAAGAAAAGACCCATTTGGCGATATTTTAGTTAGCAAGAGATGCAAGTAACTGGTGGCGGTCTGTAGCCAGCAGACTAGGAGTAGAGGTAGTAGGTAGAATGTCTTGGGATGACTTTAAGAAGTGATTTTTAGAAAAGTATTTTCCGAAGTCTGAAAAGGAAAAACGACAAGTGGAATTTCTTGAATTAAAACAAGGCGAGATGTCAATGCTTTAGTATCAACGAAAATTTGATCGTTTATCTCAATTTATGCCAAAGTTAGTGGAGACTGAAGAAGACCGAATCCAGAAATTCATTCATGGATTGGCTCCACAGCTGCGACGGTTGGTATTGTTGGGTCGAGGTCGTACATATGCCGAGGTAGTAGAGGATGCTCTTGCGCAAGAAGCAGACTACTACAATTATAAGAAAGAAATGGAGCTGAAAAACAAAGACAAAGCTAGTTCATCTCGAAACCCGTCAAATCGAGGAGGACCGCCAGCATGGAAGAAACAGAAGATTGGTAAAGGGAATGCTCATGCTATGCAAAAAGCTCCAAATAAACCGTCAAATCCTGGAGGTATTACATGTTATAATTGTCGCGAAAAAGGTCATATTGCTCGAGAATGTCCCAAACTGATTCCTCAAAAACCTTTGGGGACGATTTGTTATAATTGTGGGGAACCTGGACATATAAGCAGGAATTGCCCTAAGCAGAGGAGACAAAATCAAGCACCTCGAGGAAGACCAGCGGGAGCACATGCGATTGTACCTGTTCAAGGCGCAGCTGGGGTACATGCAATTGTTCAAGCAGGGGTTGAAGGTACCCTTCTCATTTACAATAGTCGTGCTAAAGTTTTATTTGACACTAGCACTACGCATTCTTTTATTGCTCTTAACTTTATGCGTAGTATGGGATTAGTACCTGAAAAGCTAGATACTATCTTGTCTGTCGCTTCTCCTTTGGGAAATGGTATTGGATTGGAATACATTTGCAAAAATTGTGCTATTTGGATAGGTGATAAAGAAATGCCAGCTGACCTCATTATGTTGCTAATGAAAAACTTTGATGTGATCCTTGGCATGAATTGGCTTACCACCTATCATGCTATGCTGGATTGCCAAAGAAAAGTAATTACTTTCTTTATTTCCAACCAACCCGCATTAGTGTTCCGAAGTTTATCTACAGAAGATATTTTTATATTGGGATTCTTAGCACATATTGATGATTCTAGTGGGAAATTGACTATGGGTTAGATAGCTGTAGTGTGTGAATTTGAATATGTATTCCAGAAAATCCTGGCTTACCGCCAAAAAGAGAGATAGATTTTTCTATAGATCTTATTCCCAGAACTTTACCAATCTCCATTCCACCTTACCGAATGGCTCGGGGAGAATTAGTTGAATTGGAGAAACAAATA
>JAESVK010053420.1:0-14431 GCA_017140935.1 Hamamelis virginiana | reverse complement strand
ATAACGTCATTGGGATTTCACCTGAGAGATTGTTGTGGGAGAGATTGGGATTCTCCAATGACGTAAGCTTTCCAAGGTTTTCAGGAATTGTTCCTGAGAATGAATTGCTGCTGAGATCCAAAATATACTGCAATGAAAATATGTTTCCAAGCTCCAATGGTATTTCACCTGATAATCTATTGTGGCTTAAGTTCATGACCAACAAACTGTTAAAATTTCCAAGCTCTTTTGGTATTTTGCTGGTTAGATTGTTATTCGACAAATCAAGGTATTGGAGGCTAGTTAAATCGCCGAAGCCACGAGGGATCTCTCCTTTCAAATGATTGTTGCTCAAGTTGAGCTTGAACAAATGGGTCAGATTTCCCAACTCGATCAGAATATTCCCTGACAGATGATTGGAATCCAGACTTAGGACACGCAATTGGGTCAACTTCCCAAGCTCAGTTGGGATTTCACCAGATATTTTATTTCCATCCATCTGCAAATTTATGAGCTTTTCACATTCCCCCCACTCAGGTGAGAGTTCACCCGAAAATTGATTGCCACTAAGAGCAACGAAATCAAGATTAGGATGCGTTCCAAAAGCCTTTGAAATGTCTCCTGTGAATTGGTTTCCATCAACCCGGACTCTAAATAGTGATGAGCAATTCTTCAAGCAATCTGGCAATGGCCCCATAAGATTGTTGTTATTCACTGATAAAAATTTCAGAGTGAAACCATTACACAAATCAGGTGGCAACTCTCCAGAAAAGCTATTGTATGAGAGGCCAACATTGCTCAACGAGAGACTATTCTTCCCCAAATCCCTTGGAATGGTGCCTGAGAAATTATTGACGAGCAATAGGAGTGATTGTAGATTATTGAGGCGTGACAAGGTTTCCAACAACTCTCCATGCAATTGGTTATTGGTAAGAGAAAGAGAAACCAGCAAATTCAAGTTTCCAATCTCTAGAGGAATTGTGCCATTGAGATTGTTTTTGAAAAGATATAAGAGGGTAAGGTTGGTGAGGTTACACAATGTTGGAGGAATCGGACCTGAGAGCTGGTTATTGGAAAGGTCTAATTCGACCAAATCTTTCATGTTTCCAATCTCCGGAGGAATTGTGCCATTGAGATTGTTGCTGAAGAGCCATAAGTGAGTAAGGTTCGTGAGGTTACACAGCGTTGGAGGAATCAGACCCGAGAGATGGTTATTGGAAAGGCCTAAGGTAACCAAATCTTTCATGTTTCCAATCTCTAGAGGAATTGTGCCATTGAGATTGTTGCTAAAGAGCTGTAAGAGAGTAAGGCTCATGAGGTTACACAGTGATGGAGGAATTGGACCCGAGAGCTGGTTATTGGAAAGCTCTAACATAACTAAATCTTTCATGTTTCCAATCTCTGGAGGAATTGTGCCATTGAGATTGTTCCTGAAGAGCCGTAAGAGAGTAAGGTTCGTGAGGTTACACAGCGTTGGAGGGATCGGAGCCGAGAGCTGGTAATTGGAAAGCTCTAACGTAACTAAATCTTTCATGTTTCCAATCTCCAGAGGAATTGTGCCATTGAGATTGTTGCTGAAGAGCTGTAAGAGAGTAAGGTTTGTGAGGTCACACAGCGTTGGAGGAATCGGACCCGAGAGCTGGTTATTGGAAAGCCCTAATGTAACCAAATCTTTCATGTTTCCAATCTCCGGAGGAATTGTGCCATTGAGATTGTTTCTGAAGAGTCGTAAGAGTGTTAGGTTCGTGAGGTTACACACAGCAGGAGGAATTGGACCCGATAGCTGGTTTTCAAAAATGTCTAATTCGACCAAATCTTTCAAGTTTCCAACCTCCAGAGGAATTGTGCCATTAAGATTGTTGCTGAAAAGTTATAAGATAGTAAGGTTGATGAGGCTATGCACTGAAAGAGGAATCGGACCTGAGAGCTGGTTTTCATAAAGGACTAATTGAACCAAGTCTTTCAAGTTTCCAATCTCTGAAGGAATTGTGCCGGTGAGATTGTTGTTGAAAAGATGTAAGATATTAAGGTTCGTGAGGTTACACATGACAGGAGGAATCACACCTGAGAGCTTGTTTCCAGAAAGGTCTAAATGAACCAAATCTTTCAAGTTTCCAATCTCTGGAGGAATTGTACCATTGAGATTATTGTTGAAAAGATGTAAGATAGTAAGGTTCGTGAGGTTACCCACGGTAGGAGGAATCAAACCCAAGAGCTGGTTTTCTGAAAGGGACAATTCAACCAAGTCTTTCAACTTTCCAATCTCCGAAGGAATTGTGCCGGTGAGATTGTTGTTGAAAAGATGTAAGATATTAAGGTTCGTGAGGTTACACACGACAGGAGGAATCACACCTGAGCGCTTGTTTCCAGAAAGGTCTAAATGAACCAAATCTTTCAAGTTTCCAATCTCTGGAGGAATTGTACCATTGAGATTGTTGTTGAAAAGATGTAAGATAGTAAGGTTCGTGAGGTTACCCACGGTAGGAGGAATCAAACCCAAGAGCTGGTTTTCTGAAAGGGACAATTCAATCAAGTCTTTCAACTTTCCAATCTCCGAAGGAATTGTGCCGGTGAGATTGTTGTTGAAAAGATGTACGATATTAAGATTCGTGAGGTTACACATGGCAGGAGGAATCACACCCGAGAGCTTGTTTCCAGAAAGGACTAATTGAACCAAATCTTTCAAGTTTCCAATCTCTGGAGGAATTGTACCATTGAGATTGTTGTTGAAAAGATGTAAGATAGTAAGGTTCATGAGGCTATGCACTGAAAGAGGAATCGGACCTGAGAGCTGGTTTTCAGAAAGGGATAATTGAATCAAATCTTTCAAATTTCCAATCTCCCATGGGATCGAACCGGAGAGAGCATTTTTGTTTAGAAAAAGAAAATTGAGCTTTGTCAATAGGCCAATCTCGGGAGGAATTGAAGTGAAAAAGTTGTTCCCAAGGTCCAAGAAGGTGAGCTTTGAGAGGTTGGCAATGGCTGATGGTATCGATCCATAAAGATCATTGTTGTTGAGGTCGAAGCTGATGAGATTATGAAATGAAGTGAAATTTAGTTGGCTTAGAGTTCCGGTGAGGTTTGCATCGGATAGGTTTATCTGGGAGATGGTTCCGGCAGTGTCACAGAAAATACCAGTCCAGCTGCATAGGTTTTGGAGATTGGTGAGGGACCATGAATTGAGAGAGGAAGGAGAAGACAAGTTGTTCTTCCATTTGATAAGAGCATCAGCTTGGGTTTTTTGTGATGAAGTACTCATATTGAATGAAAGTATGGAGAGAAATAAGATATGGAAAAGCACAAGAGAAGACTTTTGGAATGTTCCCATGATTACGTTTTTCACTTCATCATGTCATGTTGCACCAGAGCGCTCTCTTATAGCAAAATCTTAGAGACAGAGAGACAGAGAAAGAGACTCATAACATGTGAATGTGAAATAAAATATGCAAAGAAAAGTAAATTAAAAGTGCATTTCTAATCATGCCATGTGTTAAAAAATAATTTGCAAATTTGTGCTGAATTAGTTGACCAAGTGCCGACTAAGCCAAACTCAGTTGATTAGTCCATATGATTTTTGTACATTTTCAAGCTTTCACAAGTCTTGACTGAAGGCTTTTTATGAAATGGCTAAAAGTGTAGAATCATCTCATCAAGCCAGCAGCCACCAATTCTAAAATCCCCCTAAAGTTTAGATTTATGGTAGTGGGGATGTTAACCTATTGACCCAATTAACAATAATTTTTATTTAGTATTTCTTTTTCTGATTGTTTTAAAAATTATTACAAGGTGGTTCTCTTCTAATGCCATTTGCACTGATTAGCATCCTGGTAGACCTTTTCAATGCCCTGATTACTCTTGAGCTGGCCCAAGCTACCCTTTTCCCATGTTTCAATTTGTGTAACTCCAACACTGGGCTGTGGAGATATGTGCCAAAAGCCTCGGGCCGATGCTACACGTAAAATCATTTTTTGATTCAGCATTCGCTAATATCTAATATTAAATTTGATTCATAGTGCATTATTACATTAAGTTTCTTTGATTCGCGGCTTGGAATGGTTATATGGTTTGGTTACAAAATACATTTTGGACAGGCTTCTAGATGCATTTCAAAGGATGAAGTTTGAGCCCAAGATGGCAGCTTCTTCATGGGCATTACAGAAATTTTGAAATGGCTATAGAGGCTTGCTTACACAAACACCACCATGTACCAATTACCATTTATATACTCTTGAACAAAAATTTACACATTTAATTTGCCTGATTTCTGTGCATTTTTTATCTGGTCTGTATTCTCAAGTCTCAACTAAGACATCTACACAATGTGTTAAATGCCAAAAACAATCGGAGCTACTTTTGTGTAGTGCTATGTTCCTAATTCACTATTTCTGTAATACTTAATGGGATGAATATTCCATTTCCATTGGACTCCCAAAGACTGATCATACTGAAAAATACATCAAAACTCAGAAATTCTTTAGTGGAAAAAGGGTACAACACAGCTCCTTAATTTAAGTAATACTTAATGGGATGAATATTCCATTCACATGGTGACCCTCTTTTGATGGCATTTGCTCTGCCTAAAATCCTGGCAGACCTTTTCAACCTCCTGATCACTCTTGAACTGGTCCAAGTTAACATTATCCCAGGTTGTAATTTGTATAACTCCAACACAGGACTTTGGATTTAGGTCTGCTATTGACTAATGAATAACCTAATTAACTAATACGACAAAAGCCTCAGACTGATACTACACGTCATATTAGGCTCTTTCAATAATTATTTTGATCTGGTATTCGCTAATATATGATATTAACCTTGACTTACTGGGGGGCATTACATGGAGCAGGAGACACAAACAAAATACAAGCCATTTCAGCCTTGATCTTTATTCTCAAACATCCACTATTTCAAATTTCTTCTATTTTTGAAAGCTTGTTAGCTTGCCCAGAGTCATGGTTTGAAATAACCTAGTAGTGTATATTTTTATCGGCAAATTTTCTCAATGGACTTGAGTTTTGCCAAAATTCTTTCAATGGACCCGGTTTTGAACTATTTATGGAAATGGACCTATGTTGACGAAAATGCCCTTATAAACTAATTATATTTACTTCAATGCCATTTTAATGATCAAAATTTTAAATTTTCATCCCATTAAGTATTACAGATTGGTAAGAAATTGGCCGGGTGGAGACACAAACTTCTGTCGCAAGGAGGAAGGTTAATTCTCTTAAGGCATGTGCTCTCAAGAGTCTCAAGCATGCCCATTCATTTGCTTTCAGTGTTACATATATCGAAAGCTGTTGTTAGTAAATTAAATAGCTTGTTTGCAACGTTTTTCTGGGGAGATACAAATGGGTTTGGTAAGAGAAATTGGAGATCATGGAGGAAGCTTTGTGCACCGATTGTAGAGGGTGGTGTGGGGTGAGAGACCTTGAGGAGGTTCAGAAGTCTCTTTTTTTGAAGTTCGTCTGGCAGCTGATATCATAGAGGTTGATGTGGGCTCAGTTTTTTAGAGCTAAATATGTGAGGAATGGGAACTTATTTAGTCTTGATATGCCTACTGGATGTTCGAACTTCTGGAAAAAATTGGTGGAACAATTTTCGGTGATTATACAGCACACTAAATGGAAGATTAGAGAGGGCAATGTCTACCTCTGGTTTGATAAATTCCTTGACCGCGGAATGCTTTGTGATATTATGGAAGAAGTGCATTTTCCGGACTTGAAAATTAGAGATCTTGTGATTAATGAGGAATGGGATGTCGTAAGAGTTAATTCCCTGCTTGGTGATGATCTTGCGTTGGAAGTGATGAATGATGTTGGAAGGTTGCAATGTAAGCCGGATTGTCAAATTTGGATGCCGGAAACCAGTGGAGATTTTTCGACTAAGTCTGCTTAGGAGATTGTTAGATTGAAATTTCAGTCTTTTGGTTGGGCTAGATGGATTTGGAATCGTTGGATTCCAAAGAAAGTGTCTCTTTGTATTTGAAGAGCATTTTTTTCTTGCATGCCAACGGATGATCAGATTAGAAATTGTGGGATTCAGATTGCATCTTCGTGTAATTGTTGTTTGGTGAGATGTGAAGAAGACCTTGATCATGTGTTATGCAATGGGGATTTTGCTGTTGATGTTTGGAGAAAGGTTCATTCCCTTCTGAACCTTCATTTTTCACCTCTTTGGTGTTGGAAATCGAGAGTCCAAGCCTTGCTAAACCGTGCCTCGAGATCATCTCAAATTGGCATTGTGCTGAGTGTTGCTCCTGTGGTGGTCACTTCGAGGCCTTGGCGGCGTCATTGTTTTGCTAGGATGGAAGGAAGGTGTGAAAGCCTGAATCAGGTTATGTCTTCTTCCATTTATTGGATTAAAAATATTGTAGGGGTTGTAGATAAAGTTTCTAAATTGACTTTGACTGATAGAATTCTTTTGGAGAGGATGGACATTTCGGTTATTGCTCCTAGACCTCATAGTGTGCAGGTGGTGAAGTGATGCGGCCTTTAAGGGGTCGTTTTAAACTGAATGTGGATGGTAGTAGTTTGGGTAATCCGGGTCCTGCTGGAGGTGGGGGTATCCTTAGGGATGATAATGGGAAATTTGTTTTTGCCTTTTCTAAGTTCTTTGGTTATTGTACCAACAATGAAGCTGAGCTTAGAACGGTTTTTGAGGGTCTCAAATTTTGCAAGCAGCAGGGTTATTCATGCATTGATATTGAATGTGATTCGAAGGTTGTGGTTAATTGGATTTTTTCTAGAAAATGTACAGTTTGGTATTTGTGGGATTTCTGGGATGCTCTTATAAGATTGTTAGATGTCTTTGATTATTCAATAAAGCATTCTTTTAGAGAAGGTAATAAAGTTGCAGATCGTCTTGCTAAAGATGGTGCCTTGGAAGAGAATAAAATAGTTAGGGATGTCAACTCTCTTTCAGGAGTGGTCCGTGGTTTGTATAGGTTCGATTGGGTGGGATTGACATCTATTCGTGTTACTTGATTATGTTTGTTTTTTTTCAGGGTGGGTTTTGAAGGTCTTTATATTCTTTTGAGTTTGGATGTTTCCACGATATTCCTTCGCCAAAAGTGAGGGTTTCTTAATAATCTTGGGTCTGGGCTAAAAAAAAAAAAAGAAAAAATGGTTTAAGAATATAAAAAATTTTCAAAAAAAAAAAAAAAAAAAACAAAAAACAAAACAAAAACTCTTGGTGGAGAATTAAAATTCTTTCATAATATCACATGAAGGTCACCATAATATCAAATGTAGGTTATATAAAAAATTTGACCAACAAATTGTAACCCCCCATAATATAAATTATATATATATTTTTTATTAAAATATCCAACAATCCCCCACTTATTTTTATAAAAAAAATAAAATAAAATAAAATAACTTTTAACAACTTTTGGACAAAGTTAGAATAACATGCATAATAAAAGTGGCACTGCTTTGAAACTTTCACTTAATATTTCAGTAAATCTAATATATATTAGAGTCAAAGTGTACTAAGCCTTGAAACTAAGATTGTTTAAGGATACTAGAATTACGTCATACACATATTATTCAAGATGTAGTCATTTAAACTTCTAAAAGCTAGCACATTATGGCCATGTGCTTTATCCTCGTTTTCTTAAGTGCTCTAGAGAATTAGCCCAATTCTCATACGAAGTGACCTCACTTCCACACTTATACAAGTGAGTCTATCAAGGATGCTCCTGTAACTATGACATCCCACCCATAAGGGCTATAGAACTCATTAAGAGATTAAAAAAAATAAATAATTTTAACCTCTAAATCGTTACAGGATGACATACACTACACCATGAGGATGAACAATTAATCTTTTAAAACTTTCATTGTGTATGTCCATTCAAACCACTCTATGATTTGTTTTTCCTTGAACTTAGTTCTTGGGATTTTCAGTCCCTAGGCAGGGTATCCTCATAGGCGATTTAAGATGTAAACTCCATACAACACCTTACTTTGCTCAATAAAACTCATAAAAAATAAACTCAAGAATAATATAAAAGACTAATAGGAAGAGAAGAGATGATGGATAAATGTATATGAGTTATTTTTTAGAATAACATGGGATGGCCTTTACTTATAGATGTGGGAAATTGTAACTATATATTGGTGGAGAATTAAAATTCTCTCATAATATATATCACATGAAGGTCATCATAATATCAAATGTAGGTTACATAAAAAATTTGACCAATCAGTTGTAATCCCCCATAATATATATATATATATATATATATATATATATATATATATATATATAACACAAATGCTGTTATAAGGTGCACCCGATGCATCTTGCATCAGGTGCCCTCCTCTAGAGCCACCTGTGATGAAATTTTTTTAAAATTGACCGTTGGATTAGATACCCTTATAATGTATGTCATGTTTGCCAAAAATCACAGTGATCTAACGGTTGGTTTATGAGAAAACTGACTGCTAAAAAACTATGACTCTTTTGTTCTTTAAAATTCTTTCAACACTAATAAACTAAAGTGCCAAAATAAATTACCCTACAACTATAGAAGCTACTTACTAGATACATAATAATAAAGGTTCTTTGTTATTAAAAAATCTTACAAACTAACATACGGTTTCACATTCAAAATTGAAAGCAAATTCAACAAAATAAGTGCATCTTCAAATTATCACAATAAATATCAATGTAACATAGTCCGGGTCTAATTCCACTTTCTGATGCATATATTCACTCCATCTGTGAGAGAATAGGGCTACCCAAAATAAGATTAAAGATGACTAGCATAAACATACAACTGATCGCAATAGCTATGATCCCTGAGAATATTGCGCGCAGAGGATCCTTACAGCAATAAGGGCATGATAGCACTCCTATGACAAGAATCAGCAAATTTCAAGTCTTCTATGTGAAATAAAATATGCAAAGAAAAGTAAGGCACCGTTTGGATTTGTTTTCCATAAGTACTTATTTGCTTTTTTAAAAATTTGCAATATATAATTTCTTATAAAAATTTTAAAAAAGCAAATAAGTACTTATAAAAAATAAATCCAAACGGTGCCTAAATTAAAAGTGCATTTCTAATCATGCAATGTGTTAAAAAATAACTTGCGAATTCGTGCTGAATTCGTTAACCAAGTGCCAACTGAGCCGAACTCAGTTGATTAGTCCATATGATACATTTTCAAGCTTTCACAAGTCTTGACTGAAGGCTTTTTATGAAATGGCTAAAAGTGTAGAATCATCTCATCAAGTTGGCTCTGTATTATTTCATCTACACGCCAAGCCGGAAGCCGGCACCAATTTTTATTTAGTATTTCTTTTACTGATTGTTTTAAAGGCAATTTTCCAAAATAAACTCAAGTTTTCAATAAATGAACTCTATAAACCCATGTGTTTGGAAATGACAAAACTAAATCTCCGTACAGATTTTTGGACCATTATACCCTTCTAACGGTAATATTTTCAAAAAAATTTCAAAAATTTTCACGTAATACCCAAAATTTCACAGAATACCCAATTTTATTAAGAATACCCAATACCCAATTTACATGTAATACCCAAAAAATCACAGAATACCCAATCAGTATAACCAAACTAGCCCGCATGCAAGGCTGCATGGTTGAACCAAACTAAATATGCAATTATACACCATCTAATTAAGCGTGCTTGAACCCAACTGTGCAATTATTCATCTATCTAATTATGTCGTCAACTTCTCTTTCACTTGCAGTACAACTTGGGAAATATGGAGCAATTGAACAGACCATTCAAGCCCACAGGACTAGAAAATTAATTACATTGTACAAGGCTTGATCAGGTGGACACTCAAGCCTGCAGATTCCGGATGTAAATAATATAAGAAAACAGGGGGAAAAATCCCTGCATAAAACCCCCTTTTTTCTCTTGGAGCTTCACGCCTTTTTTCTATTTCACTTACATATTTTTTTTTGTTCATCTCTATAAAACACCTATTAGAATCATAATCGCCTTCACTTTTCTTTTTTTTTTGGATAATTAAAACCTTCACTTTATATATATATATATATATATATAGAGATGCTAATATAAGGTGCACTTGATGCAACTTGCATCAAGTGCCCTCCTCTACAGCTACCTGTGATGAAAATTTTTAAAAACTGACCGTTGGATTAGATACCCCTATAATGTATGTCATGTCTGCCAAAAATCACAGTGATCCAATGGTTGGTTTTTGGCAAAATTGACTGCTAAAAAATTATGACTTTTTTGTTCTTTAAAATGTTATCATTTTTTAGCAGTCAGTTTTCTCATAAACCAACCGTTGGATCACTGTGATTTTTGGCAGATATGATATACATTATAGGGGTATCTAATCCAACGGTCAGTTTTTAAAAGTTTTCATCACAGGTGGCTGTAGAGGAGGGCACTTGATGCAAGTTGCATCAAGTGCACCTTATATTAGCACCTTTGTATATATATATAATCCAATATAACAATCAATTTAACTCACAGTTTATGCAATAATACAAAAGAAGATTAAAAAAATAAAAAATAAAAAATAAAAATCAATCAAACAAATGTCAACGAGAGAGGTTTAAATGATGTAGTATATAGAATCAACCATTCCTCCTACAGATGGATAAAAAACAATTGAATAGAACTTGAAAAATGTAAATAATTCATGTGAAACAGAAAAACCAAATTAAAAAAAAAAGAAAAAAGAAAAGAAAAAAAAAAGAACTAGATATGGAGATGAATTATATTAAACTGGATATAGAGATGACATAAACTTGAGTAAAGAGAAGATTGAATGTAGATCAACAAAAACTATATGTCAATACAGCACATGCAATTTTCCAACAAAAATCAAAATAAAAAAGACAAACAGGCACATATACTTTTCACCTCGATCTCGATCCATCCCTACTTCAAATACGAAATTAACCACCCAACTTGTGCTGGAAACCTAAGCTCTGGCGGAGCCAATGTTTATCAGTGAAACACTTCCAGCCACAAATTCAACCATACCCAATGTAACAACCCGCCACATTTGACTTGGAAAATTGGCAATTCAAAGGGAGAGGCATTCTTGGAACTTTCTGGAAAAGCCTAGAATATCCTACACATTTGAGGAATCTTCTAGAACCTTCTGGAACTTTCTAGAAAACAACAGAAGTTTCGAGAATTATCTAGAGTGTTCTAGAATACTCTGGAACCTTCTAGAATTTTGGAGATAGTCTTGGAAGTCTCTAGAAGGTAGAAGGTTGTGGAAGGCAAGGGAAAATTCCATTGTTATTAAACCCGGACCGAACCGGCCGGTTCAACCGGTTGGACCGGGAACCGATCCCCTATCCGGCTGGTTCAAACCACAAAAACCCATTTTTTAAATAAACCGTTCAACCTGGCGGTTCAACCGGTCAAAAAACCGGTTAAAAACCATTCAACCCGGTTTTTAAAAAAAAAAAATTAAAAAAAATTTTAAAAAAATTTTAAGATGCTAAAATGACTAAAATAGTCCTAATATTTTTAAAATCTCTTAAAGCCAGGAAGACTAAAAGGGCAAATTAGTCTTAAAAAATCCCAAATAACAAAAAGAAACCAAAGCACCTAATTTAATAATACAATATTCTTATCTTGCATTTTAAAAAATATATATAATAAAGATTGATCAATAATAATTATCAATTTTCAATTTCGATAACTGCACATAAATTCAAATTTATGAATTGATTGTACAAACATTTAAAAAAAATTATGTTTTGAATCATTTACAGCTTTTATTCTAATAAATAAATAAATAAATAATATATTTATGACATCACGGTTGAACCGGTTGACCCTTAACCCAGTAACTTTTCCGGTTCGATGAACGGTCCGGGTTTTAAAACAATGGAAAATTCAAGAACATTCTAGAATATTGGAGCAAGCTTGGGAAATTTCTAGAAAAGTGTGGGAAGTTGGGTAAAGTTCCACACTATCCACGTGCTTATGAAGAGTCTCTAGAATACTCTAGGACTTTAAATGTAGCATGTGATACTTATGGGAAAAGAATACTCTAGAAGCTTGTAGGTTTGTAAATAGCATGTGTACATAGAAATATCTAGAACTTAGATATTCTAGTAACTTTCTAGAACTCCCTTAGTAGGCTATAAATATGGGGAGAGGCCTCATTTGTAACATAACTCACAAACTCACAAATCCAACAACCTCTCTTGTAAAGCATTCTTTGAATCAATATACATTTCCATTCTTTTACATTCAAGTGTCTTGCTAGCTTCTCTTCTTGTAAACCTTAACATGAGGGATTAAAGGCTGATTTAGCGCATTATAGCAGTACTTGCTTGTGTCTAAGGCCGTACGATTGGACGAGGAAATTCTCGGACCATGACACCAAGGATAGAAGATTAGGACAATCTATCTCTAGTGCCCCATGAAGGATTTGCATACCCCAAAGATCCAGCCTCTTAAGATTCAAACTACGAATATTAAGATGAACGATGCCGTAACAATCTCCCAAAGTAAAAGATTCAAGGTTAGGGCAACGGATGAGTAAATCAGATACCATCTCATCTATTAAGAAGACTTGATAAAAGCTTATAGACTAGAGAGAGGATATCTTGGTTTGAGTGAGAAAAGAAAGATTACAACAGCAAAGTTTCAAAACCCTTACACCGCCATCATGTAAAGCTGCGAAAGGGAAATGGTAAACTGGCACCTCTTCATCGTTGAGAAGGTAGATACTGCGGTATAATCTGGGATCATTTAAAAAACTGAGCTTAAGCTCCTTAGCGCCATGATTGACCGCGTAGTAGATCCAAGAATCAATATAAGATGAGTAGAGGCCTTTTTTGTATTCAAAATCAAGATGGAACGCCTGGATATCAGTGTGGGTTTGGCGGTGGAGCAGGGTTCTATTGATGGAATCCGCGAAGCGACGACGGGTGGTGGAGAGGGTATGAGAGGGTGGGAATTGATCGTAAGAGAAATGGAGTGAAGGGATTGAATGCCACGCATCTCGCCATTTGCGAGCTAAAATGCTTGTTTCAATGGCATTCAAAGTTGGGATGAATGAGAGTATTTTGATTCGAAGATCCTCAGGAAGGTTGTTAATGGAGATGTTTGAGGAAGAGGTTTTTGGTGCTGCGCCATTTTCGTCAAGTTTGTAAGGTCTCAACAGGGTGGTTCACACTTCACTTCTGCAACAGTGCTTCTTTGTAGTATGTGTTAGCCCTATGGCTTCAATCCATATTTGTTTACTAATTTTGATGATAACAAACATTATGTAATGATTATGCACATTCATACTTGAATTGAACATTATAATTTATATCAAACCTTATTGGTTAAATTGTTTGGTTAACTCTCTATTCTTGCATATATCTTTCCTTATTGAATTAATCAGGTTGTACGCATTCATTTGAAGAACCAACATTGTTTAGTGCATTCTAAGTGTAACTTATGTGAATTATTATTCACTAAGGCTCATGAAGAATGCTACTCAAAGATGAAGTTTTGCTCAAGCCTTTTGTTCAAGCCATTTCACAACTCATGATATCTAGCCTAGCACAAGATGAAGACTTGAAGACCTTCTTGAAAACTCTCTTTGTATCTTGTGTATTTGCTTAGAACTTATTATTGTGAATCTCTCTCTAAGGACTAAAACTAAGTTGGCTTAAATGAGCTTGACCCCTTGACCTGTTTTAAACTTGGGATCGAAAATCATTTTGATTGGTCAAAATTATTTCTAAAAGACCTTGGACTATTTTAATATCAAAATACAGCTTAAAATACAGAATATATCCATCACTTTTTCACAATAAATAATTTTATACTACATGCATGCTTTATGCATATGACAGATGCAAAGCTCATGCAGTCATACGTGTCATTTTCTCTGTTCTGCTTTTCCTGCAAAACATCAACCATTCACACTGATGGTAACCTTATTTTAGGATTCACCATTTCACCACAATAGATGGCTACCTCATTTTAACCATCTTAACCATTCTCAATCATCTACCACAACAGCATCACCGCCTTTTTAGGATGTATATCACCCAGTCCCCGCCTTTTTAGGACCTACCGCGACTGTCACTCATTGACAGGAGGATTTACGTACTGTTTTTAGCAAGGGTGATATATTAGTGCACTAACTGTTTCCAGGATCTTTTGTCCATCGGTGGTATCTCAACTCCTCGTTTCCACAGTTACAAAAATAATCATAAATGCATATGATTTTCTATGCAATATATTTCACATGTAACTGTGTCTCATGCCAGATGCAATTATTACATGCAATACATATGGCATACATCTCATATCAACAATTCATGTATGTCAATTCGTGCATACATTTCATAGTATATCAACTCAACATATATCTCATATCAACAGTTATATCAGTAATATACAAATAAATCATTCTGCTCACTCAACTTGAGCCACCACATGTAACTGTGCCACTGTAACACCCCGTACTTCT
>JAESVK010053415.1:0-15668 GCA_017140935.1 Hamamelis virginiana | reverse complement strand
TCATCTAAGATCCATTGAAGAATGGTCTTCGATGGGGGATTTAACTTTAAAAGCATTTAGAAATGAATTCTCATCTCGGATCCATTGAAGAATGGTCTTTGATGGAAGATTTAGCAATAAAAACTCAATTGAGTAACCCAAAATGATGGAATAAAACCTAACACTCTTTTTGACATTTTAGCAAACATGTAGTGTGCATATGTGCTCAAGAACCACTTATAACAAGCTTACGAGTCATACAATGGTCATGAATGCATAATCACAAGGGTTCAAAAGATAAGAGATGATTAAACATCTCATTGACATTTTCACAAACATGTGGTGTGCATGTGAGTTCAAGAACCAAATATAATAAGCTTACTAGTCATACAATGGTCATGAATATGACACCACAAGGGTTCACAAGATAAAAGAGGATTAAACATTATTCCACAAACATTAAAGGGTCAAGAAATGAGAAAATACCATTTACCTAGGGTTTGGAGGGGAAATCCACCATAGAACTCACCTCCTTGGTGTTTAGCTAGCTATGAAAGATGATAAATGCATAAAGATGAACAAGAAATGCAAGAAACATTGAAATAAATGCTATTCTATTGATTGAAGATGGAAATACAAAGTTTACAAAGCTCAAAACTATATTACATTACATAAAACTTAAAGAAACTTGAGATAAAACTAATCTACTCCTAAAACTAAGAGGAAAACCTAAACTAACCTAAGAGAGCTTCTAAGAACAAGTTGAGAACCACTCTCCAGCTGCTAAGTGCAGCTTTTATACTCACAAATAGGTTTGCCTCGAATTGGGGGTGAAAAGACAAGAGTACCCATGAGATTTGGGGAAATTACAAGCCAAAATCTGCAGAAAAACAACCTATGACCGGTCCCACTTAAGCCAAGACCGGTCCTCCCACTCCCTGACCTACAAAAATGCCAAATTTCAAGTCCAGGACAGGTCCCAAATAGCGAGGACCGGTCCTCCCTTTGCCAGATAGCCTAAAAACGTGCTCCAACTTCAAATGCTTGTAACTTTCTCATCCGAAGTCGGATTTGGACGTTCTTTATATGTACGCGAAGTTTGAGAAGTCTTCTTTCCATCCAACCATGGTGGTCTCATTGTCAAATCCAATTTGGGGAGAAACAGTTTTTCCAAAATGTCCAGATTGGTTGCTTTTTGGTACTTCATTTGCCCATATCTCCCAAACCACTTGACATTTAGCTTTGAAATTTGATATGTGGCATCTAGACACACTTAGAAGTATGTTTTATAAGTCCCATGACCTTTGAAGACTTCTAAGGCTTGACTCGAAGCTCTCACTTTGCATGCAAAAGGCATCCATTTAGCGCATTCAACCTGCAAGGCACAAAAACAAGGCAAAACATAAAAAACAACTATTTACAAGTATAAATGGCTCAAGTATGCACAAAATGGTAGGAATAATGCATGAGAAATATATAAATATATGATGCAATCAGTCTGCTTAGATTGCATATGAGTTGTAACACTCTTGGCTATTTTTCCTATTTATCTTTATCTTATATGCTAGGGTTGTTGGCATTATGTATAGTACATTATCCTTTATTTCCATTTATACTATTAGAACTTGGGCATGAATGTACTAGGACATATCATTTCATATTGTTATAAAAGCACTTCTTATTATCCTGATTATGAAAATATGAATGAGCAATACAGGTTGTATTTTCATCTTGACACGTGTCGACCCACCGGGGTCGGTACAATAGTCAGGTTGGGGTGTTACATAAATAGCCTACTCCAAAATAAAGCTAACTCTGCTTGCAATTCTTGTAATTTCTAAATAGAATTCCAAATAGCTTGTAATTTCTAGACCTTTCTTCTCACAACTCAAATAGCATGTCCCTTTTTCACTGGTTTTCTAAAACCCTAATATTGGGGGTTATTTTGATTAAAACAAAATATTACTTGTTGATGGAGAGAGAATGTCGTTTGAGATGGCATCTCGTCGGAGATTGCGAGAGTGGTTGGAGACGATGACCTTGTCGGTGATGCTTGGTCGTGAGAAACACGTGAAGAAGGTGAGAAAGTGGAGATCTATGCCAAAGCTTGCCGTGAAAAAAGGGAAAGAGGGTTTTGGGGAGATTGCCGGTGAGAAGGAGGCAAGTGTGAGTGAGGTTAGCTAGAGAGAGAGGGTGTGGTTCGTTGTTGCTACTTGTGATAGGCGTGAAAGAGGTGAAACTTTCAAACGTCTCTGACGTCATCTCATCTCCCTCTCTCATTTACTCAATCTCCACCGTTGAATTGGTCAAATCTAATGGCTTATGGCATGAGTAAAAATAGTGGTGAAGGAAACGGTAAAAGGAACCCGTCCCATATACATATAGCTATACTTGAAATTTTTTTTTGTTTATTCACAATATTTATTGTTTTAAGATATTTTTTTTCTACTTTTTCCATTCTTTTCACCATGTTAGTGTTTGTATGTGTGTATACACACACACACACACACACAAACTTGATAAGTTAAGGACCGGTCTTTAAAATAATTTCGGGTCCACCCGCCCCGCCCTGCCCCGCATAATTCTCGCGCAATGCCTGCCCCATTTTAAGTTGGGATTTGGGATAGATTTGGGATTTGAAAATGAAAAATCCGCTCCACCCCGTTGACATCCTTACTCTCAGCTACTATACATAGGTCAAGATTGAAAGAATCACCACATGGAAACGCAGCGGAAAAGGAATTTAAAATTTTTCATGGTGTTCATCCAAGAATCGAACTCAAACGATGCAAATCGAATCGTAACATTAATTTAAAACATTAAATTAAAGATTACTTACTTGTTCTCTTTGATGATCGTCCTCTTTGATGATCGTCCTCGCGAAACTCCTAGCCCCAAAAGTATGGTGGCCTCCAACGTAAGTCCACACGAACACAAGAGTTCAAGAACCTTCTTGATCTTCCCAACCTTTGAAAAGCACAAGCATGGAGAGGGAGAGAGAGAGGCGGTAATAGAGAGAGAGTGGAGACTTGGATGAGTCAAGCTTATTATCCCTAATAGGGTTCCCTCCTTATATTTAATCCATCTCCTCTTTTGGGGTGTTTGGTTACTAGTGCTAGCATAACCATTAACCCCATTTAGGTTACTAACACTCTTGAGTTAGATATCCTTTTGACTCTTAATTAATTAAAGTCAAACATATATTAATTAGAGTGTACCCCTCTCACAAGTTCAAGAACCTCACTTATGTCCTTATGTGTGTGACCCATTGGGTTCATCCCAACCTAGTAGTGGCAGGGGACAACTCAATGTCTCCCAAAATAGAAACTTTCTATTTTTAGGTTCGATTGGAACAATTCCAATTTTGTCCTCAATGATAACTCTTATCATTAGGCCTTCACTAGTCATGAGTGACATCTAGCAATATGTCATGATGTACCCTAGGTGTGGGTGAATATACGAACATGTAAATGAACCCTTCGTGCTATAGATAATCCTTCACCAAACAATGTCTTGATTAAGTTAGTTGGGTATGGATTCATGTCAAAACCCTTACTTAATCATTTGTTACAAATTCACTAGAATATAATCTCAATTAGGTATACCCTTGAAACACTTTTCTTGGTACCCTTCTGCTTTGGCCAAAGACTCCATTGAGATAGTATCTATGAACCAACTAAGACATTCGCCCTTTCATATTAAGGGTGGTGATCCTCTATTGCACACTCACCTATCTTCATGCATATCTCACTAGAGCCAATGAGCACCGATTACATCCTTATGGTTAAGGGTGTACGAGATACTATCAAACTCTAGCAATTCATGCATAAGATAACAAGTGGTGTCTCAATTCTAAGGATTACAATTGTGACTATACACATGAGCAGCTTTTGACATACAAATAGAATTCCATAAGCTGTACTCATGTTGGTCACGTTCGGTGTACTTGTTCTCTAACAAGCACCCACAGGTTTACTATAGTGTCTCTACACAGATGGCTCGAGACTCACCATCCTCCCATGAAGCTAATATAACCTGTGCTAATCTTAACGGTTTATAATCGTCCAAATATATAAACCTATGATCAGGAACTAGTTTAGGATAGATGTACTTGAGAGTTGTAAGTCTCTCTATCTCAACACTTGAGATAATACTCTCTATCATACTATCCAAGGACTTTATCATGAACAGTAATTAAACACAAGTTTACATGATAAAATTAGCCATATCATTAATGAATAAAGTTTCATACATGATTATATAATGAAATAAAGTTCCCTAAACACAACCTAACAATTGGTTTTAGGGCATACTTCTAACAATCTCCCACTTACACTAAATCCAATTAGTGACATACTTCATCCCCATCTTCTCAAGATGTCGATCCAAGACTTTCTGGGTAAGAGCCTTGGTAAGTGGGTCTGAGCTGTTATCCTCAGATGCTACTCTTTGCATACCGATATCTTCTTTATCTATGATTTCTCAAATCATTTTGAAGCGCCTATCAATGTGTTTGGACTTCTGATGAGACATAAGATTATAATATTGAACGATTCAATATTATCCAAACAGTTTTGCTTACAAGGCGGCTACATACTCAGCCTCTGTAGTGGAATCCGCTGTAACTGCTTACAACTCCTCCAACTAAACACTCCTCCATTTAAGGTGAATAAATATCCATATGTATACTTTCTATCATCTATATCTGACTGAAAGTCAGAGTCATTGAAACCATTTACTTTAAGCTCATTTCCTCCATAGACAAGAGCCAAATCCTTAGTCATTCTTAAGTACTTAAGGATGCCCTTGACTGCCACCCAGTGTGCCTCACCTGGGTTAGACTGATATCTGCTGACAACACTTACAGCATGATTGATATCAGGTCTTGTACATAGCATAGCATACATAAGACTCCCCACAGCTGAAGCATAAGGGATCATACTCATATGCTCTCTCTCTTGATTTGTCTTAGGAGACATATCCTTGGAGAGATGAATTCCATGTCTAAAGGGAAGTAAACCCCTCTTGGAATTCTTTATACTTTACCTCTTCAATATTTTATCTATGTACATGGATTGTGAGAGACCGAGCAACCTCTTAGATCTATCTCCATAGATCTTTATACCCAGTATGTAGGTTGCTTCTCCCAAATCCTTCATGGAGAAGTTGCTAGAGAGCCAAAGTTTTACCGATGAAATCATTCCTATATCATTCTCAATGATTAGGATGTCGTCCATATATAGGACCAAGAATGTGACTGCACTCCCACTAACCTTCTTGTACACACATGGTTCATCCATATTCTGAAGGAAGCCAAACGATTTGACTGCTTCATTGAATCGAATGTTCTAACTTCGAGAAGCTTGTTTTAGTCCATAAATGGACCGCTGTAGCTTGCACACTTTGTGGTCCTCACCACTGGATATAAAGCCCTTAGGCTGTTCTATATAAAGATCTTCCTCAATGTTACCATTTAGGAAGGCGGTGTTTACATCCATCTGACATATCTCATAGTCATAGTGTGCGGCTATAGCCAACAAGATCCTAATGGATTTAAGCATAGCTACTGGCGAAAAGGTTTCCTCATAGTCAACACCTTGCTTCTGATTATACCCTTTTGCCACTAGTCTAGCTTTGTAGGTCTCTACCTTTCCATCCGAGCCTATCTTCCTTTTGTAAATCCATTTACAGCCTATAGGTACTATACCCTCAGGTGGATTTACCAAAGTCCAGACTTGGTTAGAATACATTGAATCCATTTAAGATTTCATGGCCTCTTGCCATCTATTCGAATCGATGTCCAACATCGCTCCCTCGTATGTAGTAGGATCATCTGGATGTTCCTTGTCGCCAAGAAACAGCTCCTCTCTCGTCTCATGAAGATACCCATATCTATCTGGAGGAGCAGATATCCTACTAGATCTACGAAGTGGTGGTGTAACAATAGATTCTGCCTCAACAGGGGCAGGGGTGGTATCAGTGTTGATCTGTGAACTCTTGGATAATTTCTTGAGATCTATCACTTGACCTTTGCCTCCTTCTTGAATAAACTCTTTTTCCAAGAACACGGCAAACTTACTAATGAGACTTTCTCTTCACTAGTGTGATAGAAATAGTATCCCAAAGACTCTTTTGGGTACCCCACAAATCTACATTTGTTCGATCTTGCTTCCAATTTGGTTGCATTTTGGTTCTTAACGTATGCAACAGAACCCCAAACCCTTAGATACTTAAGGCTTGGTTTCTTCCCATACCACATCTCATATGGAGTCTTAGGGACAAACTTGGAAGGAACCCTGTTTAACAAATAAGCAGCTGTCTCCAATGCATATCCCCAAAAGGATATTGACATATCAGTGTAACTCAGCATCGATCGTACCATGTCCATTAAAGTACGATTTCTCATTTCAGATACACCATTAAGCTGAGGTGTGCCAGGAGGAGTCCACTGTGATAATATGCCAGCCTCAGTTAGATGATCCAAAAACTCAGTGGTTAAGGATTCTCCTCCTCGATTCGATCGAAGAGCTTTAATACTTTTACCAGTTTGTTTCTCCACTTCAGCTCTGTTTTCTTTGAACTTTTCAAAGGATTCAGATTTGTGTTTCATAAGATACACCGTACCTAACCGTGAGTGATCATCGGTAAAGGTAATAAAGTAGGTGAAACCACCACTGGCAACCTTATTTAAAGGTCCACATACATCAGAATGTATTAACCCTAGTATGTCTCATGCCCTCTCACTGTGACCAGTAAATGGCGATTTGGTCATTTTACCCATGAGATAAGGTTCACAGGTAGGTAAGGGTACAAGTACATATGAGCCCAATTGCCCATCCTTACCTAACCTATTAATCATTTCCTCACTAATATGACCTAATCTTAAATGCCATACATAGGTTGAGTCATTTTCATCACGAGGTCTTTTATGCCCTTTAGCATTATGATTCTTCTCTAAATAGTTTATACTACCATCCATGTTCAAGAAATATAGACCACTCAGATATATGCCTAAACCAACTGATTTATTCCCAATAGAAATAGTACAACCATTCCTATCGAAAACAAATCCATAGCCAGAACATGTTAAGGTTGCTTGTCAATTTGCGGTGTGCTCAATTACGTCCCAAGCGTAGGAACTCAATTATCGCCAAGCATAATAAATCTATGGGAATCCACAGGTCATTTCCACAGGGAGTGGGGACTACGAAGGATCCTTAGGCATTGAAACCCAAAGAATGTATACTTAAAGTAAATCATGGGGGTTTGTTGATTGGTTGATTTGGTAACCGGTTGCAATTGAAATTAACACAAGGGAAACAAATGGTAGGGTTCTAGGGTTTCTACTCATCCACAACTAGGTAACAAGCATCTCTCATTAATGTTCTCATCTAGGATCCATTGAAGAATGGTCTTTGATGGATAATATAACTTTGAAAGCTTTTAAACAAATATGAATATGGGAATGATACCAAATGCTCACTTAAGCAATAATACAAACACTTGGTATGCATTTAGGTTCAAGCACAATGTGTACCAAGGTTAACTTGTTCACACATTGTCAAGAAGATGCCATACTAAGCATTATGAGAAGAAGTGGAGAGTATTTGGCATCATACTCATTCCATTAAACACAAAGAGATGAAAGAGTGTTGTTACCTTTGTTGGTGATGAGTTTCCACCGTTTGAACCCTACCTTGGAGGTTTAGAACTCCATTAAAGCTATGATTATGGAAGTAAATGCAAGAATAAGAGTAATAAATGCAAAATAAGAGAGAAACAACTTCTATTAAAGGATTGAAATACAAATAACAATGTTCAAATACTAAGAAACTAGTTTAAAGAACCAAAACAAGGGTTACAACTGATTGAAAACAAGAACAACAAGAAATCCTAAGCTAAACTATGTAGAAAACCCTAGAAATGTGAAAAACCCTAAGCTAAACTACCCAAACCCTAACATTCAAGACTCAAGACTCCTTCTCCAGCTGAGAAAGAGGCCTTAAATACCCCCCATAGCAGCTACACGAATGGGGGGTCAAAAGACAACCGCACCCCTACTAAAACATGACATTTACAAACATAGCAGGTGAAAATACGAGCCCCAGTACCGGTACTCAGCATCCAGTACCGGTACTCAGCCTTTACTGCCCAAATACTGCCTTCCAGTACCGGTACTCACTATGCCAGTACCGGTACTCACTTGAGAATTCTGCAGAAATTGCACTATTAAGGCACAAAACTCCAATATCATCGAACATTGCCTCCAAAACTATCCTCGCAACTTTGAAATGCCTCGAACACGCTGAAGAACCCTTCCCAAGGTTGAAATGAGGAACGAAACAAGATTCGAACGTGCTTTGGCGGGTTTTCTTCACAAAATGACTCCGTTTGAAGATGAAAATGTGCACGGGCACCTTCCTCGACCCACGGCGACTCTCCAAGCGTCCCAAAACACTTCAAAAAGATGCAGATAACTACAAACGACCTACAAAAGCATAAAACACCAAAGAAAGTCAAATGCACCTATTCTACGCAAACTAAGGCCAATATGCATGCTAGAACGGTCAAAAGCAAGTAAAAATACCGTACTTTATGTGTCAAACACACCCTCCAACCTGCATCTTGCTAGTCCCTAGTAAGATTTGAACTAAAAAGAACTAGAAAGATAAATGAAATACACAAGTAAGCAGTTAAGCATTCAACAATTCCATGATAGGCGAACATGAACATATTACTAAAACTTAACGAACCATGCGAACCTTTAAACTTAATATGCACAACTCATTCCTAGTGTAGTGATAATCCAACAAGAACTTCACTCAACCAACAACACAACAATGGAAGGCACAATTATTGAAAACGAAGCGGAATGAAGTTACCAAAAGGAAATAAAACTTCATTAACAAAAGAAACATTTAACATAAACCAAATACTTAAATATGCATAATATTCATAGGGGAACAAACGACAATTCAAAATCAAAAAGGACTTCTAAGCTTGAAATGACCATGGGTTACACAAGGGGCTAACAAAACAAAATGGGTGTTGGCATGACATGGCTGGGTTTGCTACCCTATTGCCAACACCACCCTATGCTAACCCAAAAACTCCAACTACTCCTCCTCAGATTCTTCTTCGTCACTCGAGAATGCATCCTCATCAACACAATCATCCAGCTCGTCAGAATCCCCTTCCAAGCTAGGAAGGGGTGCCTCAACAGTCGAAGGTTCTCCTCTCAGAACAAGAACCTCTCTCTCGAGCCTGGAAAGCCTGTGATCAATCTGTTTCTGCTTCCCTAGGATGCATTTGAACCACCCCTTTATCTTGCGCTCCATCCTCTTCAATGGGGACGTACTCTTCGGTTCAGGGGTTGATGATGTAGATGGCCCTACAGTAACTGGGGGAGACTGAGCTGAACGAGGCTTTGCTGAAACAGCCCTGCTTCTGGCTTCAGTTATGGCAGTGATGGGACCCAGACGAGGGGGAGCCAATTTCTCTCTGCTTGAACCCTTAATACCTGCTGCTTCCACCATGTGGGTAATGAGTGCTGGGTATGGCATGTGACTCTTCAAGCTTGTAGATTTAATGAAATCCCTCATGATACACCAAATCACAGCACCATAATCAATGAGCTTCCCATTCATCACTTCGAACAAAAACTCGATTTCCTCTTGACTGGGAAACTTTTCCTTCCCCTTGGGCACAATCATGTTGTGAATAATCTTATTCATCAACGCATATTCGGCTTTTAGTTTCCCTGGCGTGAACTCTTTCCTGATGAATCCTCCCATTTGTACTGGATTGGTGCACATGGTGTTGGCAAACAACTCAGGATGAAAATCAGTGATAGCACGGAATGGGTATGGTCTGTCAGAGGTCATAGGACGCGTATACCCCAAAGATATGGCAATGGTCTCGGGATCAATGGATAGGGGCTCACCAAAAACCGTGGTGTTCAAAAGGAATTCCTTATCAGCATTCTCAACTAAGTTGGAATAAAACTCTCTGACGACTGAAGGCCGATATCCCTTTACACCCTTGCATATGAACGCCAAATTCTGATTCTTGATGACTTCACGAATGGGATGATCGAAAATGAACGTCTCGATTTGCATGCCTCTTTCACAATGAAAACCCCTCTTTGCTATAGACTGGGTCCATTTCGCCCTTGAAGCCTGAAAAGTATCATCCTCAAACATCGCTTCGATCTCGTCATCCTCATCGCTTTCCTCATCACTCTCAGACGAGATATTCTTGCGTTTCCCTTTCCCTTTCTTCACAGTCTGTGAGGAATCCGCTTTCCTCTTCTTTACGGCTCGCTCCGCAGAAGAGCTTGAAGCCTTACCCTTCTTAGGGTTTTTGGTTCTTGCCATAGAGACGGCAACAACGGCAAGCAAAGCCAACATCATCCACACATACAAAAGATAATCCCACATACCCATCTCCACAAGCACTAAGCTTCCCTTCCCCACATCCTTCAAAACTTTCCTCCCCATTACCTCCATTGCATTCAAATACTCCAAACAAGCAAGGAACACAATAATCCCACACCACACAGCAGTATCCATCCAAATTGAAACAAATAAAATGATAGAAGATGCTCACAAACCAAGAGAGAACCACTTACCCCCAAAAATGCCCAAATAAGCCAAATCCTCTTGAGAAATCACAAAATCCAAGCCCAAGAGTGCAAGAATCCTCCTCGAACACAACCCTTCCGATGAATTAGTTAGAAAATGACTTGTGAGGGTTAGGAATGGTGAAGGAAGAGTAATGGGATGAATTGGGATGGTTTGAGTGGCCAAAATGGTGAAATTAGGGTTTTGATGGTGAAAAATGGAAGAAATGGTGAGATAATGGGGATTTATATGATGGAAAGGTGTTTGGGAGGAGGGAAAGTAAGTTAGGGTTAGGGTTTGAGAGAGGGAAATGAGAGGGGGAAGTTGGGAAGTTCGAATGGTGAGAGAAGTGAGAGAGGAGAGAAGTTTGTATTTGCGAAATGGGGGTTCTGCTGCACTAAATAGGGCAAATTCGCATGTGAGTACCGGTACTGGGCTTTGAGTACCGGTACTGGAATGCTACTGGTTTTGAACTGGCCTTGAGTACCGGTACTCACTTTCCAGTACCGGTACTGGTTCTGCAGAAATGCCTGATTACTCTTGTTTTCTCCACTTCAAAGCCAATTCTTGCATAATGCTTCATTCTTCACCCAAAACCCACTTGCACATATACAAAATACATACCCAAACTTGCTCGGCACATTTACATTCATTTTGGAGCAGGCCTACTCAAAAAGGACCATGAATCCTAAGGTTTTGAACAATTTGGCAACTTTTAAGCTCAACAAAGGGTCAAATGGTGACTCAATATGATTTTGAAGTTCAAATAAGCAATAATGGCCTAAAATCATCTTCCAAATATGTACGGATGTTCCACAATGAATAAATTGCATGAAAATGACATGGTTATGTAAAAATGCACGCTAAGGAGCCAAAACCAAGCGAAAATGAGCTTGGGAAACGAAAATCAACGACTTGTGATATTACAATACCAATTGTATTCAAAATGCACAGAAATGATACAAGTCATGATTCAAAAGTAAGAGTGGACAAAAAATGATGAAAGTAGTCTCGGATGTGGTGAAGTGGTGAAGTTCAGTCTTGTTGGCGTGCATGTGTGATAGGAATGTACAATGTTCATAACACAAGTTCGAAGGGAAGCACAGCTCAAAGTTCAAGTTCTATTTTCATGTAAGCCTAAAATCGAAAAAATTTATGCAAAACGCTTACTAGAACAACAAAAAACTAACATGACAACTAACCTATACTCCTTCAACAAAAAGAAGCTACCCTATGCATGTGCAAAAGTATGAGTATCTGTATGAACACCAGTATATACCCCCCCCTCCAACTGAAATGTGCATTGTCCTCAATGCATGAAAAGATAACACTAAGGACCAAATTGAAAAGAGAGGGAACAAAAGTACCTGTGTCAAAGCTATGAACAAGCTAAAAAGCTGCACAAGGGTCAGAGTATCCATATTTCCAAAAAGAATGATTAACAACAAAAATTTGAAGCTATGTACAATGAGTAACACAGAAATTACTCAGGAGGAATGTCCTGGTAGACTGGGTCCACCAACTCCTCCATGCTCTCCTGACGGTCAAAGTTCTCAAGGAATGGCTTTAGGCGCTGACCGTTTACTTTGATGACTTTCCCATTCTCAGGATTCTCGATCTCAACTGCACCATAAGGGTGGACTACTTTGACCACGAAAGGGCCAGTCCACCTTGAACGGAGCTTGCCTGGAAAAATGTGCAAACGAGAACTGTACAAGAGTACTTTCTGTTCGGGCTCAAAGGTCTTCCTCACAATGTTTTTGTCATGGAATAGCTTGACCTTCTCTTTGTAAATTCTGGAGCTTTCATAAGACTCGCGCCTCATTTCATCAAGCTCATTCATTTTCAACATTCGCTGATGACCTGCTTTAGCCAAATTAAAATTAAGAGTTTTAATCGCCCAATATGCCTTGTGCTCCATTTCCACCGGCAAGTGACATGCCTTGCCATAAACCAACCTATATGGAGACATACCAAGAATGGTTTTAAAAGCAGTGCGGTATGCCCAAAGAGCATCGGTTAGTCGAAGAGACCAATCCTTGCGGTTTGGGTTGACCGTTTTTTCCAAAATGTGTTTTATCTCCTTATTGGCTAGTTCGGCTTGGCCATTGGTTTGTTGGTGATATGCGGTGGAAACCTTATGTGTGACTCCATACTTTTTAACCAAATTTTCAAACGGCCTATTGCAAAAATGGAGCCCACCATCACTGATGATTGCACGAGGCATCCCAAAACGAGAAAAAATGTGTTCTTTCAAGAATTTCAAAACCACCTTGTGGTCATTCGTTCTCGTTGGGATGGCCTCCACCCACTTTGAAACATAATCCACTGCCAATAGAATATATAAGTACCCACAAGAGGAGGGAAAAGGACCCATGAAGTCTATACCCCAACAGTCAAAAATTTCAATGATTAAAATGGGGGTAAGAGGCATCATGTTCCTTTTTGTAACACCTCCTAATTGTTGGCACCGAGCACAAGTTTTGCAAAATTCAAATGAGTCTTTAAACAGTGTGGGCCAATAAAAACCGGCTTGCAAAATCTTGTCAGCTGTTTTCCTTGCAGAAAAATGCCCTCCACAAGCTTCAGAATGACAGAAGGTGAGTACCCCAATTTGTTCATCGTTAGGTACACACCTTCTCATCAACTGATCAGGGCAGTGTTTAAAGAGATAGGGATCATCAAAAAAGTAACTTTTCACATCAACCAAAAACTTTCTCCTCTGCTGAGAAGTCCACCTGGATGGGATTTGTCCTGTCACAATATAATTCACAATATCAGCATACCAAGGACAACTAACTAGAGCAAACAGTTGCTCATCAGGGAATGTATCACCTATGGGTAGACCCTCATAAGCTGTCTCTAAAACCAAACGAGAGAGGTGATCCGCCACCACATTCTCGACTCCCTTCTTATCTTTTATGGTCAAATTAAACTCCTGACAAAGTAGGATCCACCTAATGAGACGGGGTTTCGTATCTTACTTAGAGAGCAAGTACTTCAACGCCGCATGATCAGTGAAAATGACTATGGGAGACCCTACAATGTACGACCTGAACTTATCTAGGGCAAAGACCACAGCTAAGAACTCTTTCTCCGTAGTTGTGTAATTGGACTGGGCGGAATCTAGAGTCTTGCTGGCATAATAAATCACAAAAGGTTTCTTATCCTCTCTTTGCCCTAAGACAGCTCCTACGGCATAATCACTAGCATCACACATGATCTCAAAAGGAAGGTCCCATTTCGGAGGTCGCATGATAGGAGGTGCAATCAACATACTTTTCAATTTTTCAAAAGCCTCCGCACATGCCTGTGACCATTCAAAAACAACATCCTTGGCAAGTAAATTGCACAAGGGACGGGATATAGCACTAAAGTTCCTTATGAACCTCCTATAGAAACCTGCATGACCTAGGAAGGACCGAATGTCTTTAACACATTTGGGAGTGGGTAAATTAGAGATCAACTCGACTTTGGCCTTATCTACCTCTATGCCTTTCTTAGACACGATATGTCCCAACACAATCCCTTGTGTCACCATGAAGTGACATTTCTCCCAATTTAAGACTAGACTTTTCTCCTCACATCTCTCCAAAACTTTCTCCAAGTTTTCTAAGCATCCCTCAAAAGAATCTCCAAAGACGGAGAAATCATCCATAAAAATCTCCATGATCTTCTCTACCATGTCACTAAAAATACCCATCATGCACCGTTGAAAGGTCCCCGGTGCATTACACAATCCAAAGGGCATTTTCCGAAAGGCAAAAGTGCCAAACGGACAAGTGAAGGTGGTTTTCTCTTGATCTTCTAAGGCTATTTCTATCTGATTGTACCCAGAGTACCCATCAAGAAAACAGTAAAACTCATGCCCTGCAACTCTCTCCAACATTTGGTCCACAAAAGGTAGGGGGAAATGATCTTTCCTCGTGCCAGCATTTAGTTTCCTATAATCTATGCACACCCTCCAACCTGTAGTGACTCTAGTAGGTATGAGTTCATTGTGTTCATTTGCCACCACAGTGACCCCGGACTTTTTTGGAACAACTTGGGTAGGACTCACCCACTTGCTATCCGCAATAGGATAAATGACACCTACATCTAGGAGTTTCAACACCTCTTTCTTGACAACTTCCTTCATGACAGGATTTAACCTACGTTGTGGTTGCCTAGATGGTTTGACATCCTCCTCCGAGTAGATTCTATGAGTGCAAATCAAAGGGCTAATTCCCTTAATGTCCGCTATGGTCCATCCTATGGCGGTTTGGTGGGCCTTCAGAATTTCTATGAGTCTCACTTCTTGATCATGATTTAGAGAAGATGAAATGATCACAGGGAAAGTCTCTTCACTTCCTAGGAAAGAGTATTTGAGATGTGAAGGTAAAGGCTTCAATTCTAACTTAGGTGGCTTCTCTATTGATGGCAAAACTTTTTCCTCAATTGGAGGCAACTCCTCGAATCTAGGTGTCCACCCATTGGTTTCCATCACCTCACTATGCTCAAGGATGGAGTATAGAAACTCCATTTCAGGTGTGGCCACATCCTCAACAATTAGGGCTCACTAAACAAGACTCTAGAGGGTCATCACGTGAAAAATGATCAACATATTCCTGTACCACAGATTCTATCACATTCACCTCACAAATGTCTTCATCATCCCCTATTTCCTTGATAACATTGAAAATATTTAGGTTCACAGTCATGTTGCCAAAAGACAACGTCATCAACCCACCCCTACAATGAATTATGGCATTAGCAGTGGCCAAGAAAGGCCTGCCAAGAATCACAGGGAATTGACTCCCTTGACTCACCACAGGTTGAGTATCTAGAACAACAAAGTCAACAGGGAAATAGAACTTATCCACTTGTACTAGAACATCCTTCACAATACCTCTAGGAATCTTCACACTACGGTCTGCTAGCTGAAGGGTAATGGTGGTAGGCTCTAACTCTCCTAGCCCTAGCTCAACATACACCGAGTATGGCAACAAGTTCACACTAGCTCCCAAATCCACTAAAGCACGTCCCAACTTGGAGTTACCTACCACTATGGAAATGGTTGGGCTTCCT
>JAESVK010053403.1:0-13470 GCA_017140935.1 Hamamelis virginiana | reverse complement strand
CCCGACTTCAAGCCCGTCCGTCAGAAAAGGCGCACCGCCTCGGAAGAAAAATCACAAGCCATCAGAGAAGAAGTACAGAAACTCCTTAAAGCAGGATTTGTTCGGGAGACGTTTTATCCGGACTGGCTGTCAAACTGTGTTGTCATCAAAAAGAAGAGTGGGAAATGGAGAGTGTGTATCGACTTTAAAGACTTAAACAAGGCTTGTCCAAAAGACAGTTTCCCCCTCCCACGAATTGACCAGTTAGTGGATGCAACAGCGGGCCATGAATTGTTGAGCTTCATGGATGCCTACTCGGGCTACAATCAAATTCTTCTCCATCCTGCCGATCAAGAAAAGACTGCTTTTATCACAGCAGATGGAATGTTTTGCTTTACCAGAATGCCCTTTGGGCTGAGGAATGCCGGATCGACCTACCAAAGGATGGTTACCAGGATGTTCAAAAGGTTGCTCGGGATAACCATGGAAGTATATATAGACGACATGCTTGTGAAGAGCATAAAAGCCCCCGATCACATACGGCACTTAGAGGAGGCCTTCGCAGTCATGAAGCAATGTGGCATGCGACTTAACCCGACCAAATGTTCTTTCGGGGTGTCGTCCGGCAAGTTTCTCGGATTCCTGGTCACGAAGAGGGGCATAGAGGCCAACCCCGATCAAATTCAGGCTTTATTAAATATGGAATCTCCAAAATCCATCAAAGACGTTCAGCGATTGACTGGTCGAGTAGCCGCCCTGAACAGATTCATATCGAAATCCTCCGAGAAGGGACTTCCTTTCTTTGATGTCCTTCGGGGTAACAAGAAATTTGCTTGGACTCAGGCGTGCGAAGATGCTTTCCAACAATTGAAAAAGTACTTGGGATCTCCACCACTCCTCGCCAAGCCCGATCTAGGGGAGACGTTGTATCTCTATCTAGGAGTTTCTCCGGCAGTGGTCAGCTCGGTTCTTCTGAAGACAGACAAAGATATTCAAAGGCCCATCTATTATGTAAGCAAAGTTTTACTTGGTGCTGAAAGTCGTTACCCCTATCTCGAGAAGCTGGCTTTTGCGGTCATAATCTCTGCCCGAAAACTAAGGCAATACTTCCAAGCTCATCCAGTGGTCGTCCTCACAAACCAGCCCTTGCGGCACGTGCTTCATCGCCTGGAGACATCGGGAAGAATGGTCAAATGGGCTGTTGAATTGAGTGAGTTCGATATCGAGTACCGACCACGCTTGGCGACAAAAGGGCAGGTTTTGGCTGACTTTATTGCTGAATTCACTCCTGATTTAGCACCCGAAGCACCACAAGACGACAGTGCTGCGGTTGATCAACCGACCTCAATGCCCTGCCAAACCGACGAGCATTTAACCTCTAAGTCTTGGAAATTATTCGTGGATGGCTCGTCCAATTCAAAGGGATCAGGGGCTGGTATTGTTCTTCAGTCCCCCGAGGGAGAAAAAATCGAGCTAGCCCTCCGGTTGTGCTTCAAAGCAACAAACAACGAAGCGGAGTACGAAGCTTTGCTGGCAGGCCTTCAAATGGCAGCCGACCTATCTGTCCAGTACCTGCATATTTTCAGTGACTCGCAACTCGTTGTCAACCAAGTCAACGGAAGTTACTTGGCAAAAGAAACTCACATGCAACGTTACCTGACCAAGGCAAATGAGGCTTTTAGTAAATTCAAGAATATCTCCATTCAGCAAATTCCCCGAGAGGAAAATTGCCATGCGGATGCCCTGGCCAACTTGGCCTCTGCAGTCCAAGCTGATATTCCTAGATCGGTGGTCATTAAGCTGGCTGAGTATCCATCCATTGATATTTTGGACAAATCAGTTTTTTCAATCGCCCCTGAGCCGTCATGGATTGACCCCCTTTTCAACTACATCCAGTCGGGAACTCTTCCACCCGAAAAGAGTGAGGCAAGAAGAATCCGTAGCAGGGCCGCCCGATACTGTATTCAAAATGGAAGCCTCTACAGGCGATCTTTTATTGGTCCCTACCTCAGGTGTGCCCGACCGGATGAAGCCAATTATATCCTGAGAAGTTCACGAAGGTGTATGTGGCAATCACTCGGGAGCCCGATCTCTAGCAAGAAAGGTTGCCAGACAAGGTTACTACTGGCCACTCATGGAGAAGGATGCCATCGATCTCGTTAAAAAATGTGATAAATGTCAAAGATTTGCTCCGATCCCGCACCAACCACCCACAGAGCTTGTTCCCATCTCCAGCCCATGGCCGTTTGCCCAGTGGGGTATTGATATAGTTGGTCCTCTTCCCCGATCCAAAGATCAAAAGAAATTCTTAGTGGTTGCTATTGACTATTTCACCAAGTGGGTAGAGGCCCGACCATTAGCTCACATTACTGAAACCAACGTCCGTAATTTCATATGGGAAAACATCGTCTGTCGGTTCGGTATTCCAAGGACATTGATCGCTGATAACGGAACCCAGTTCAACAACAATGGTTTCAAAAATCTTTGCAAGGAACTCGGGATTCGAAACAATTTTTCGTCACCCGGACACCCACAGGCCAATGGTCAGGTTGAAGTGACTAATCGAACGATCATCCAGTCATTAGAAAAACGTCTCGACCGATCCAAAGGTCTTTGGGTTGATGATCTTCCATCCGTACTATGGGCTTATCACACGACTAGTAGAGTCCCGACTGGCGAAACCCCGTTTTCATTAACTTATGGAACCGAAGCTGTCATTCCGGTCGAAATCGGTATACCATCCTATCAGGTAGATTCTTACAACCCCGATCAAAACGACTCTGAATTGCGGTTCAATCTGGATATGCTAGAGCAAAAGAGAGAAGCAACAAGGATCCGAATGGAGGCTTACAAGCAACAGATGGCCCGGGCTTACAACAAAGGGGTCAAGAGTCGACACTTTCGACCTGGCGATCTTGTTCTCAGGAAAACGCTCAACCCGAGCAAGTTGGAGCCTAACTGGGAGGGACCCTATCAAGTCCAGCATTATTTTCGTCCAGGTACGTATTGGCTCACCGATCTTGATGGCAAGCAGCTCAAACGACCGTGGAATGCTACTCACTTGAAGAAATATTATCAGTAGAAATCCTAGGAAGTGTGATCTTCTTCGGTTACAGCATGATTAAATTTTTTGGTTGCCCGATCAATTACAGCATGATTAGATTTTTTTTCTTTGTTTTATCTCGCTTGTAGATGATCATTTTGATTTGTCTCAATTTTTGATTAATATTAATTTTTCTGTTAACATATTACAAATGCTTTGATTTATGTTTTTTAATGCAAGTCTTTCTGGTCGCAAACTTATTATGCAGCATTCTTTAAAAAAAAGATCCTCGACTTCTTAAGACCCAAGGGATATCGGGCCAATAGGATCTCAATTCTATTGAAATACCGATCATTGAAATCGGGGGGCATTAAATGTTCTTGACCTGATCAGTCAAAGAAAGAGTTTTGCCTCAGGTGCTACGGTACCTAGAACGTTCTACCAAAAAGAACAAAAAAGATTGTCTTAAACAGATCAGGTGATAGAATCGATCTATAACTGATCTGGGGGGCAAGGATAACCAATCCACATCCGTAAAAACAAAATCATGCCATTTAGAAAGTCCGATTCATTAAAGAGGGATAGAAATCCCGATTACATCATGAAAAACAAAAAAGAAGAAGGGATTACAAAATTTAATCTAAGTTTATGGCTCGGTCTCTGCTGGTCGGAGTCACTGAACCCTCGGCTTCGTTCCCCTGAGAGGTGGGCAAAACGGCGCTGGGAGTAGAAGAGTCACCCTGATGAGAAGAGGTGGCAGCCACTGGAGGAACTTCTGCGGGCTCGACTACCTTGCGTGCCGATCTTCTTGCCTTCGCCTCCTGGATAGTCAACAGAGACAGATCAGCATCGGGAAGAAGTTCAGCAGCAAGGTCCCGAGCCAATCCAAAGCCCTGGGTGAGGAATCCCCTGGCTTCACCGATCAAAGCCCGTTTGAAATCAACAGAGGCCTTGTACTCGGCAACTGCTTCCTCCCGAGCAAGAGATTCAGCCTCCCGCATCTTGATAAGCTCGGCTTCCAGATCGGCCACCTTCCTCAAAAGCGAACTTTCTGCAGAAGAAGCTTTCGCCCTCTCGGCAGCCCGGGCCACCTTCTCATCGGAGACATCTTGACGAAGCCCCTCGATCTCGGACTTCGAAATCCGGACTTCCTCCTCAGCTGCGTTTTTTAGCCTCCAAGCCTCTTTATATTGGTTGATCGCATAAAACCCAGCCAAGGCGCTCTTAAATAAAGAGAAAAGGAAAAAAGGTCAGAATAAATCAAGCTTCGGGGTAAAAATTAAAAAAGAACTGTTCCTTACCCGAACTGCCGTAGTCGCATAATGCTCCGTCAGCTTCTCAAAAACCATGTTCTTCATCAGGGTCTGGTCGTTCTCAAACGACACCCCTCCGAGAAGGTTAATGCAAGCTTGACTGTCCACCAGCAGAGAGCTGTTATCATTCAAGCCAGGAATGGATAAGGAAGTGGGAGAACGAGTGCTTGTGCTCAGCCACTCCCCAGTCGGGGTACGAACTGCTCGGACACCGACCCCACCTACTGGGTAATCAGGTACCCTAACATCGGGAATCCTCTCTCGCGGCTGCTTCTTTTGTTTTTTGCGAGGAGGTTGTTCCACAGCAGGCTGAGGAGGGGCTGGATCCTGAGTTGGATCATCATCCCCGAGAACATCGTCGAGATTGAGCATATCTGTTGAAAAAGAGAAAAATTCATTAAAGGAAGCCGGGAAAAATAACAACAAAAATCTTGAAGGGACGAAACTAGACGGGGTACCTTCTTCAGAATCGTTTCCTTTTCTCTTCTTCGATCTCGTGGCCTTTTTTCTTCCTCTTCTCTCTTTGATCACTTTCAGCACCCTTCTCTCGTCTGATCGGGTGGTCTCTCCGACAAAAAAATGTCTCGATTCCCGAAGAAAGGACTCGATTGGTTGACCGTCGATTGTCCTGTCGCGAAACGGACGATCTATCGGGGAGCAGGTTCTTGGAATCTTCTGATAAGACAAAAAATGCTCCCGATAAACAGACTTCGACTTCAAATGACTCCACTGCCTAAGGGTACTGTTCAGCACCCTGAATTTCCGCAAAACAGAGTCGGGAGGATTTGGAGCTCGGGGTGATTTCCTTGCTGCAGAGATAAAAGGCAAAAATTCGTTAAACATAAAGCAAAAAACTAGGAACAAGGTACGAAAATAAATAAGCGACGCTACGAACCTGGTCGGGGAGACTATAACCGAGGAACAGGGAAGGATGGTTCTTCTCCATCACCAAACTCCCATCCAATACCACTAACAAAAAAATATTTGTTCTTCCATTCCTTGATGGAAGATGGAAGACCACGAACCCCCGGCCTCTTAGTTCGGGTACCGATGTACCACCACCCCGGTGAGGCCCTGGTGTTCTCCTTAAGGAAGCACAAAAACATCAGGTCGGAAAACTGAGGCGCCCAACCCTTTTGCCGCCATAAGATCATGAATCCTATCAAGACTCTCCATGAGTTCGGGGTAAGCATGGTCGGGCAAACCCCTAAGGTGTGGAGTACCTCCCTAATAAAGCTCTGGAGAGGAAATCTTAAACCGGCCATGAATGCTTCTTCGTAGAAACAGACCTCCCCGGGCAGGTTATCAGTAACTCGAATATTGGGGCCTGGGACGCGAATCCTGACTGAATCGGGAATATCATATTTATCCCGAATCCTGGACTCTTCATCTTCCCTAAGCAAATTTATGTGAACGAATGGGAACGGAGGGTTTGATAGGGACTCAGGAGGCGATGTTCTAATCGGGCTGACTTCGAACGAATCGGAAGAGGATCCCGATGTGGAAGGCAGCTCGTCAGACTCACTGTTGGAAACAGATCTCTGGGACACCCCGATCTCTTCCATCCTACAAATGTTCCCCGACTGGTTACACTACGAAAGTATTTTTAAACACAAGCTACCCTAGTCTAGACGGCGAATTACCGGAAAAAGTAGAAGTTTTGCCGGAAAGCGCGTTCATACCCAAAAAGAAGCTAAGCAACAGTCCTAGGGCTAATCCTAAATTCAAAAAGAAAGCAAAACACCAAAAAATAAACGGTAAAAACTTGAGCAATAAGAAGAAAAATACCTCTGTGGGCAGAGAAACGAGAATGCGGCAAGCAAAAAGGATAAATCTCGATCAGAAGCAACGCGGCGTCAACAGGAGAAAAATTCCGGCGACTGAAGAAGTTTTCCGGCATATAAACTCGAAGAGAAATGAAGAAATGAAGAAGGTTCTTCATTTTATAACACTCCGACCTAGTGGCCCTTGGATGCATGACGCGTGGCTTTGATGAGACGGCCACGATCTCTCTGGTGACGTCACTGTAATTATTAACGCCTCCAAACCGTCACCTCGATTACGACTTTCAAGGAAACACCTATTTTTACCTCGAGCAGCGCAAAGCTACTCATGAGCAGCCGCTCGCTCCATTAATAAGGATGATTTGCGAAAACCTTTCAGTTTTGTTGCCTCGAGCAACACAAAGCCACTCATGAGCAGCCGCCCGCTTCATTAATGAGAACGACTCGCAATCCTTTTCAGTAACGTCCCCGAATCAAAATGCTCCCCAGTTTATTAGTACTCGGAAAAATTCGTTCGTCATTTCTCCGAGTAGGGGGGCAACTGAAGAGGGTGAAACCCGATTTGGTGACCCACTGGGGAACATAATCCATGGCCCAAGGTTTCTCTTCGGGTATTCTAAACAGATCGGGTAGTTAGGTTATCATTACTGGGGATGTCCAGACCCCGATCCATCAAACATTTGACTCACCCCGATAAATGGATGATTTGACAAGTTTGATGTGACACTCTAAAACACGTTTTGATAAAGATATCACTGGCTCCTCTGACACCAAATCTAGGAGCAGTGACGGTACGAAGTAATCATTCAAAGTAAGGCTATCCTTAAATGGCCGCATTTGCTAATCACGCAAACATTAAATGGGCTGTCAAGGAATAGACAGATTAGGTTACTAAACCTAAGAGATGACCTCTATCAAACCTACTGTCTTATCACCAATATCACTACATAAGAACCCAACAAGAAGCTAAGAAAGGTACGTGGTTCTAACCCCTCTTGAACTCCTTCTATATTTCCATCTTCTTTGGCTGACTTAACCATCGGAGTTCATTTGGCAGGCACCTCACCGGTGACCACACTTCTAGTATCCATTTTATATATCCATTTCTTCTATCCATCAGATCCATCCAGGTTCTACGAACTTCGACATCATCAGTTTGGCGCCCACCGTGGGGCTCGAAAGTTTTTATTTCCGGTGCCTCTTAGAAGTTCTTGTTTAGCAGACTAAAATGGTGGTCACTCGTTCCGGCGTGAACAACGAGCCAGAACGGGTCGTCGCCGATTCACCCCACCTCCAGTTACCACCTTCCGGTGAGCTTGCTCCACCTGCGGCTCCACCCCCGCTGATAACCACGTCAACACCACACGGTGATCATCCCTTGCATACCAAACAAGTTCAGACTGCGATTCCGCCTGAAGTTGTTTCGCCTCATCACGAGTTTGTATCTTCGTCCATTAACGACCCCGTTCAACGTCAAATATTATATATGCAAAAGCACATTGAGAAAATGACAACCATAGTCCAGAATCTTTCACGCCAGCAGGAGCTTTTCATGTCTAATGGGGTACAAAACCATTCACCATTGAACATCCAAACTCGTGCCCCAGAAGTCCCGGTTCAAAGAAGAGCGACAGATCATGTTGACGTCTCTCAACACAGACGAGCAACTGTTAGAAGCCACAGATCGGGACTTCCGATCAACCGGGAGAACATTCAACCTCGGCAACATTTGCAGGAGGCTGAGGACAGCAGTTCAGAGGTTCGCTCCCGAAGAAGACCTACCAATCTGGAACGACATGACCGACCAGCCAGGGGGCACGAGCCTGATAGATCACGAGAGTCCCGATCCTCAATTCCCCGACAGGGTCGGGTAACAAACCTTCGACCTATTACAACGGACACGAGGAGAAACAATTTGCGTCCGGTTACCCGACCTGACGAAGAAAAATTAGCTCATACCTCCCCATTCACTCCACTCATACTACAAGAAGTTATTCCCGAGAAGTTTAAACTTCCTGCGATTGATTCTTACGATGGCACAACAGATGCAAGGGAGCACGTCCTAACATTCAAGGATCATATGTATTTGAGAGGGATATCTGACCCGATAATGTGTAGGGCCTTTCCTATGACATTGAAGGGTCCCGCAAGGACTTGGTTCTAAAGGCTTGCTCCTTCTTCTATTGATTCGTTCCACCGTCTGAGCACGGCTCTCGTCGCACATTTCGTTATCAGTCACCGACCAAAAAGATCGGCCACCTACCTGCTCAGCATTGATCAAGAGACGGATGAGAGCCTGAAAGCATATGTCCACAGATTCAGCTCGGCGTTGCTGGATGTCGACGTGTTGGATGAGGGAGTCGCTATTGCGGCCATGATTAAGGGCCTCAGATGCAAAAACCTCAGAATCTCTTTTGCAAAAAGGGAACCAAAAACTCTGGTCGAACTACTTGAGAGAGCAAGAAAGTATATTGGAGTGGATGATGTGATCGAATCCGATAAGAAGAATAAAGATTCCGGTCAAAAGAGGAAAGAGAAGGATCAGGAGGATAAAAGACCGAGCGACAAAAAACAGAAAACTGACGCCGACAGAAAGGACAGGTCACCGGTCAGAAGATTTACCGATTTCACACCGCTCAAAATGCCGATCAACCATATTCTGAACGAGGTCCAGGGGCAACCTTTTGTGAAATGGCCGAACAAAATGAGGTCTGATCCTAAGAAAAGGAACAAAGATAAATGGTGTGCGTTCCATCGGGACCACGGTCATCTCACAGAAGAATGCTTCGACCTGAAGAACGAAATCGAAAGTCTGATCAAAAAGGGCTATCTGAAGGAATTTATTGACCAGGTAAGGACTGAAAAAGGGCAGGCGACAATAGCTGATCAGGGTCTGAAGCAACCCGACCTCCGCCAACGGCTGGCAGGGGTAATCGATACCATCCACGGGGGATTTACCTTGGCCGGAGACAGCAACTCAGCAAGAAAGGCCCATGCAAGGGCGGCAAGGTCACCTCCACCCGATCATTCATGTTTCGCTACTCAACTGATGCCCCCCCGATATGGCCTACTCACGTTCTCTCAAGATGAATTGAATGGCATCCATCTTCCTCATGATGATGCCTTAGTCATAAAGGCAGTTATCGCAAACTTCGAGGTATGCAAAATTCTGATTGACACAGGGAGCTCGGCGGATATTCTGTTTGTCACCGCCTATGAAAGAATGGGGAGGAAAATTTCTGATTTGTTTCCAATTAAGGCGCCTCTAATCGGATTCAATGGAACCTCAGTAAGTCCTCTTGGGTGGGCAAATCTCCCGATCACGATTGGTGAAGCTCCAAAGCAAGCAACCCGAGATGCACAATTCATTGTGGTCGATTGTCCAACGGCCTACAATGCTATCATTGGCAGGCCTTCTTTAAATGATTTCGGAGCGGCAATATCTACCTTACATCTGTGCATGAAATTCCCTACAATTCATGGGACGGGAGAAGCTAAAGGTGATCAGGCGATAGCCCGAACTTGTTTTAACGTCGCGGCAGCTCAAGATGCCATCTATCCGATCTTACAGCAGCTTCCACCTCCGCCATTACCCCCAGTTGGCTCCTCACCCATTTTGGAGCAACCCGATCAGTCGAAATAGCAATTATTTGGGACTGATCAAGGTATGGAGGATCTGAGGGATGAAAATGGCCGGTGTTCAGTCCCGATAGAAGGTCTTGAAGAAATTCAGGTCCATCCAACCGATCAGTCCAAGACGGTATTCATTGGCTCTCAGCTCCCTCACAACATTCGGTCTGAGTTGATAGCCTTTTTGAGGGCCAACTGGGACGTTTTTGCTTGGGGCCATGAGGATATGCCCGGAATAGATCCATCAATAGCAACGCACCAGCTGAAGGTTGACCCCGACTTCAAGCCCGTCCGTCAGAAAAGGCGCACCGCCTCGGAAGAAAAATCACAAGCCATCAGAGAAGAAGTACAGAAACTCCTTAAAGCAGGATTTGTTCGGGAGACGTTTTATCCGGACTGGCTGTCAAACTGTGTTGTCATCAAAAAGAAGAGTGGGAAATGGAGAGTGTGTATCGACTTTAAAGACTTAAACAAGGCTTGTCCAAAAGACAGTTTCCCCCTCCCACGAATTGACCAGTTAGTGGATGCAACAGCGGGCCATGAATTGTTGAGCTTCATGGATGCCTACTCGGGCTACAATCAAATTCTTCTCCATCCTGCCGATCAAGAAAAGACTGCTTTTATCACAGCAGATGGAATGTTTTGCTTTACCAGAATGCCCTTTGGGCTGAGGAATGCCGGATCGACCTACCAAAGGATGGTTACCAGGATGTTCAAAAGGTTGCTCGGGATAACCATGGAAGTATATATAGACGACATGCTTGTGAAGAGCATAAAAGCCCCCGATCACATACGGCACTTAGAGGAGGCCTTCGCAGTCATGAAGCAATGTGGCATGCGACTTAACCCGACCAAATGTTCTTTCGGGGTGTCGTCCGGCAAGTTTCTCGGATTCCTGGTCACGAAGAGGGGCATAGAGGCCAACCCCGATCAAATTCAGGCTTTATTAAATATGGAATCTCCAAAATCCATCAAAGACGTTCAGCGATTGACTGGTCGAGTAGCCGCCCTGAACAGATTCATATCGAAATCCTCCGAGAAGGGACTTCCTTTCTTTGATGTCCTTCGGGGTAACAAGAAATTTGCTTGGACTCAGGCGTGCGAAGATGCTTTCCAACAATTGAAAAAGTACTTGGGATCTCCACCACTCCTCGCCAAGCCCGATCTAGGGGAGACGTTGTATCTCTATCTAGGAGTTTCTCCGGCAGTGGTCAGCTCGGTTCTTCTGAAGACAGACAAAGATATTCAAAGGCCCATCTATTATGTAAGCAAAGTTTTACTTGGTGCTGAAAGTCGTTACCCCTATCTCGAGAAGCTGGCTTTTGCGGTCATAATCTCTGCCCGAAAACTAAGGCAATACTTCCAAGCTCATCCAGTGGTCGTCCTCACAAACCAGCCCTTGCGGCACGTGCTTCATCGCCTGGAGACATCGGGAAGAATGGTCAAATGGGCTGTTGAATTGAGTGAGTTCGATATCGAGTACCGACCACGCTTGGCGACAAAAGGGCAGGTTTTGGCTGACTTTATTGCTGAATTCACTCCTGATTTAGCACCCGAAGCACCACAAGACGACAGTGCTGCGGTTGATCAACCGACCTCAATGCCCTGCCAAACCGACGAGCATTTAACCTCTAAGTCTTGGAAATTATTCGTGGATGGCTCGTCCAATTCAAAGGGATCAGGGGCTGGTATTGTTCTTCAGTCCCCCGAGGGAGAAAAAATCGAGCTAGCCCTCCGGTTGTGCTTCAAAGCAACAAACAACGAAGCGGAGTACGAAGCTTTGCTGGCAGGCCTTCAAATGGCAGCCGACCTATCTGTCCAGTACCTGCATATTTTCAGTGACTCGCAACTCGTTGTCAACCAAGTCAACGGAAGTTACTTGGCAAAAGAAACTCACATGCAACGTTACCTGACCAAGGCAAATGAGGCTTTTAGTAAATTCAAGAATATCTCCATTCAGCAAATTCCCCGAGAGGAAAATTGCCATGCGGATGCCCTGGCCAACTTGGCCTCTGCAGTCCAAGCTGATATTCCTAGATCGGTGGTCATTAAGCTGGCTGAGTATCCATCCATTGATATTTTGGACAAATCAGTTTTTTCAATCGCCCCTGAGCCGTCATGGATTGACCCCCTTTTCAACTACATCCAGTCGGGAACTCTTCCACCCGAAAAGAGTGAGGCAAGAAGAATCCGTAGCAGGGCCGCCCGATACTGTATTCAAAATGGAAGCCTCTACAGGCGATCTTTTATTGGTCCCTACCTCAGGTGTGCCCGACCGGATGAAGCCAATTATATCCTGAGAAGTTCACGAAGGTGTATGTGGCAATCACTCGGGAGCCCGATCTCTAGCAAGAAAGGTTGCCAGACAAGGTTACTACTGGCCACTCATGGAGAAGGATGCCATCGATCTCGTTAAAAAATGTGATAAATGTCAAAGATTTGCTCCGATCCCGCACCAACCACCCACAGAGCTTGTTCCCATCTCCAGCCCATGGCCGTTTGCCCAGTGGGGTATTGATATAGTTGGTCCTCTTCCCCGATCCAAAGATCAAAAGAAATTCTTAGTGGTTGCTATTGACTATTTCACCAAGTGGGTAGAGGCCCGACCATTAGCTCACATTACTGAAACCAACGTCCGTAATTTCATATGGGAAAACATCGTCTGTCGGTTCGGTATTCCAAGGACATTGATCGCTGATAACGGAACCCAGTTCAACAACAATGGTTTCAAAAATCTTTGCAAGGAACTCGGGATTCGAAACAATTTTTCGTCACCCGGACACCCACAGGCCAATGGTCAGGTTGAAGTGACTAATCGAACGATCATCCAGTCATTAGAAAAACGTCTCGACCGATCCAAAGGTCTTTGGGTTGATGATCTTCCATCCGTACTATGGGCTTATCACACGACTAGTAGAGTCCCGACTGGCGAAACCCCGTTTTCATTAACTTATGGAACCGAAGCTGTCATTCCGGTCGAAATCGGTATACCATCCTATCAGGTAGATTCTTACAACCCCGATCAAAACGACTCTGAATTGCGGTTCAATCTGGATATGCTAGAGCAAAAGAGAGAAGCAACAAGGATCCGAATGGAGGCTTACAAGCAACAGATGGCCCGGGCTTACAACAAAGGGGTCAAGAGTCGACACTTTCGACCTGGCGATCTTGTTCTCAGGAAAACGCTCAACCCGAGCAAGTTGGAGCCTAACTGGGAGGGACCCTATCAAGTCCAGCATTATTTTCGTCCAGGTACGTATTGGCTCACCGATCTTGATGGCAAGCAGCTCAAACGACCGTGGAATGCTACTCACTTGAAGAAATATTATCAGTAGAAATCCTAGGAAGTGTGATCTTCTTCGGTTACAGCATGATTAAATTTTTTGGTTGCCCGATCAATTACAGCATGATTAGATTTTTTTTCTTTGTTTTATCTCGCTTGTAGATGATCATTTTGATTTGTCTCAATTTTTGATTAATATTAATTTTTCTGTTAACATATTACAAATGCTTTGATTTATGTTTTTTAATGCAAGTCTTTCTGGTCGCAAACTTATTATGCAGCATTCTTTAAAAAAAAGATCCTCGACTTCTTAAGACCCAAGGGATATCGGGCCAATAGGATCTCAATTCTATTGAAATACCGATCATTGAAATCGGGGGGCATTAAATGTTCTTGACCTGATCAGTCAAAGAAAGAGTTTTGCCTCAGGTGCTACGG